>JAPYZE010006937.1:0-12880 GCA_030522805.1 Leptomastidea abnormis
ATTAATTAAAATTCAGAGTTATTAGGTAATTTTTAAAAAGTTACCAGAAAGAAATTTTTATTACACAACAACGTATTTATAATTTTAATATGTGACTATTGTTAAACCTTTAAATGTCACTCACACGAAACCTTACAAATTCATAAGTAGACAATAAAAAAGAAAAGTACATAACGCGATATTTTATTCTATAGTATAAAAAAAATAAAAGGTTTACCTGTCAATAAGCTGTCGCGTATTCGTAGTTAGAGACCTAAGGTTATCAGGTTCAAGTCCATTTTTAGCCAATCGACTATAGCATTGTTCGAGCATTTGTAAAGCTGGATGATGAGCTTTAACGTCTTCCAATATCTTTTGAGCTTGGATCATTGTTTTTTCTGTATTGTCTTTTGATAAATCGTGTAGACCCGTTTCTAGATTCTTGATCTCTTGTTCAACGCTCGATACCCACTCTTGATAGTCATTCCAAAGCTGATCAAGTTCTTGTAGTAGCTTGCCAGTAATTACGATCTTACGCTTGCGCTCAGATGATTTAACGCACGTAGCTTTCCAACGTCGTTCGAGTCCTTCCATACCGCTTTTAATAGCTTCGGTGTCAAAAGATGCCTTCCACGCGTCACAGTCGCTCAACAAGATCTCGCACAAATTCAGCACTTCGCCAACGTTTCCACTTTCAGCTTCAATGGTCTTTTGCAGCTGCTCGTGATCCCGTAGTTTCTTATCAACAGTACTCGGACTCGACGACTCCATGGTGTAGGGTTCAGCAAGCTGAGACTCAACCGATCCAAGCCACACTCGAATCTCAGCCAGCCGCCTCTGTAGCGTCTGCATGGTTTGCATGAGGTCGAGAATCTTATTCGCTCTGGCTTTACCAAGACTGAGAAGACTGTTCCATCGTTCGTTAATCTCGTCCAGGGTACGCTGAATTCGCTCGCGCTCCACCGGTTCTGCCGTCCTTGCAAGCTCGTTACCATTCGTCTGTAGCCAATCCAGCTCGCGCTGTTTGAGAGCCATCTCTGCCTGGACTTCGGACTCGAGTCGTCCAAGTGCCTCCTCGGGTTCGAGATCCGAGCTTTCGGAGGAACCACTACCGCGGGTTCGCTCCTCGGTGTCCGCGATCCAGGTGAGTAGTCGGACGGATCGACTCTCCCAGCGGGAGTACAGGCTGCATCGCTCACCAAGTCGATAGGTGAGCCAGGCCAGCCGATGCTCGAGATCGCCGTGCTGTTGCCAAAGGAGGAAGCTTTGATTACCGAGAGCTTTCATGTCGTGCGGACTGAGACACTCGCGCAGCTGTTCCGAGAGCACGCCGAGGGCCTCCAATTCGCTGACGCTATCGACCAGCCTGGCTTTGAGATGTTGCAGCCCGTCGAGCTGGCGGCGAGCTTCCGCGAGGCTGGCGGGTTCCGAGGCAGCTCGAGTCGCCTCTTCGATCGCCTGGTCCACCTCACGGAAGGTGTTCTCCAGCCTGCTCTGCTGTTCCAGATGTCGAGTGCTGAGCGCACTGATCTTCGACACAAAGTCCTTCCAGGTCTCGAGGCAAGCGCGGATGTTGGACAGCCGCTGCACGGTAGCGGCGTGTTCCATGCGCACCGAGACCGCGAGTGCCTCGTCGCAGCCACGCAGCAGGCCAGCCTGCTGGCGTTGCAGCGCGTCGGCTTGGCTCTCGCCCTGGGGCAGTCGATCCAGCAAAGCTTGGATTCGCTCGAGTATCTTTGGCAGTCGTGGGGCGCTGATGAATCGCAGCTGCAGCTTGGAGCGTTCCCGCTCGAGTTCCTTGAGCCAGGCGAGGAGGCTGCTCTGGTCGGCCTTGTATCGCTCCCAATCCGCCATACGGTCGCGCACAGCCTGCTGTCGCTCTAATATCCGGCTGAGGCTCGCCTCGTGTAGCCTGCTCAGCTCGTTGAATTGCTCGGTGATACTCAGCTCCCTGCCTTCCTCGGCGCGTACCAGACGCACGAGACTCTGCTGCTCGGATAGCAGGTTCTCGTGGACCTCGCACAAATTGCGCTCCTCCGCGAGGCCGTTGTAATCGCCTGGCACGCTGCTCGAGAGGTACTCCTGCACGTGACCCAAGTACTCCTGCCAGAGTCGTAACGCAGCTGCGACATCCTGGGAGCGAACCAGACGCGCCGAGAGACGTTGATATTGTTGGAAGGTCTCGCGGAAGGCTCGTTGCCAAAGCTGCAGGACTTCGACTATCGATGGCTCGTGCTCGGGTGTTATCTCGTGGGCGCGTTCTTTGATTGATTGTAGTTGAGGCTCGGTGCGAGTTAGGTCTAGTAGGTGGTTACGAAGTATCGTTAGCTGTTCTTTTGACTCGCCTTGTCCGACTGTCTTTACGCTCTGTGAATGATAAATATAAACGGATTTATTAATACATTATGATTGACTGGGAGAAAAAAAACTTGAAAAAAAAAAAATAATAATATCTAGACATGTGTTTGACATTTAATTAAAAAATATTATTTTTCGTAATAACTCGTTAAAAATTTTTTTTATTTTTGTATAACACGATTTAAATACCCTTTCTTTTAAAATCCTAAAAATTGTAATACAGCCTTTAAAACTATAAAACATGTATAAAATTGGAACACAAAACACGTGAACCTCCAGTCTATACAAAACCATGAAATAAATCTCAAGAGCCTCAATTGCATACACGTGTCAATCGCGCATGTAATATAATACACTCAAACGCATTTCTTATATCTACTTCTCTTTTCCCCTATTCATTTGTACAAAAAGAGAAAAAGAAAGAAAAAGTAAAACTATATAATAAGAGCTGCGTCGGGTGTATTAGAAGCTGTTGCAGATATCGTGACCTAAGCAAATAACACCTCGCGAGAGAAAGAGAAAGAGAGAGAGAGAGAGAGAGCGTACAAACGATTTAGCCACGACCTTGACATAAACGTATATATAAATTGTTTCGGCAACTACAATTAAAATATACAAATGTGTGTATAGAGAAAAAGAGAGAGAGAAAAAGAGGGGTGGGATTGAGGATGGATGATTGAGCCTACTCTATCATCCTTTTCACGGAAGGGAGAGGGGGCCGAGAGCTTTTTACTACTATCCCTCTCGCGTAACTGTATAGGTCGCTTGATGTGGTAGCGGAAACAATCGCGCGCCTTCAACAGCCTTGAGGCGCACATTTGTAGGTGGTAGGTAGGTATATATCTGGTAATTCGGTAATGTGTGAAAAAGCTTGAAGCTAAGCTTTCTCTCTTTCTCTGTCTAAATTCTCTCTTTCTCGTTTACTCGACTCTGCGAGTTTTTGAATAGGGGGCAAGGTGATCGCTTACGCGCGTAATATTATAGTATATAATACAATATACAATTCATAGTTGTGCTTAGCTAATCTCTCTTTCTCTTTCTCTTGATGTTTAAGCTTTGTATATGTTTCGCGTATTTCATCAGGTATTATATTATGTATGTTTGAGAAAGAAAAGTTGTGAACCGGATATTACAGCGAAACAGACAAGTGGATATATAATATAATATATCTATATATTCGTTTAGTTTTTAAGCTTTCTATATATGCTAAGTAGGTTGATGGCTAAAAATGCTAGAGGCTAAATGTATGCTGAATTGTTATAAGGTGCCACAACGCCGGAAATTGCAATAATTACTTTTTAATTTTTTTGGTTATTACATATTGCAATTTTTTTTTTATTTGTTATTTAACGAAGAAAACTAAAAAAATAAAAAAAAAATAACAATAACCGTCACTTTAACAAAAACATAAATTATAAATTATACCGATAAAAAAACTTTTCTAGCAATCATACATTTTATATTATAACTTTTATAAATTCTGTAAAATAAACCTATAATAAAACCACAAGAAAAAAAAGCAAAATTAACATAAAAAAAAAAAAAATAAATAAATAAACTCACCTGCTGTACGGAATCAATAAAATTTTTAGTTTGCCGTAAATCATCGCGTGCAAGCTCTTGACTAAGCGCACGTGCATCAGCATTATCGGCTAATGTTGACAAACTTTCACGCATATCCTCAAGTTTACGTCCAAGTGCTTCGACTTCGGTTTGCAGGGGCCCGCTCGCATCGAGACCAACATCTGAAGCGATTTGCGAGACGAGGCCCCGCAATACTGCCAAACGTTCCTTGTGCTCGGCCAGCGTGTCCTCGCAGATCTGTTGTTTTTTTTTTTAGATGGAAAATAAAGAAAAATATAATATGAGGTTAGTTGAGATTTATAATGTCTATAGAGGCCTATATGTAATATTGTTTAGTTTTTAAAAAGGTGCTCTCTTTTTTTCGTTCTTTAGAGTTTATATCTTAGAGATGGTAAATGTTGTGTTTATTTGACGAAGAAAAACTGGTGTTTAAATTATAGAGCTTAATACTATAGGGCGGGGGAACGTAAGTAACGTACATGCGCGTGTGTGAGATCGCGTAAAAATAGTTTCTTTTTTAAAACGTCGGGGTAATATAGTATTTGCTAGATTTTTTTTCTTTGTAGCTAGTTACAAAGCACTGAAGGTGCTCATATTTTTTTTTATTTTTATAACGGTTCGGACTATTATTTTTTTAAATGACACCTTGTATAAGATATAATTGATTGTTGTTTCATCTAATAAACTAATTAATTTTAATAATGTCTTACATCTTCCAGTAATAATCCAAACTATAGTTAATTTTTAATTGATATTTGGCACAAAGTCAATTTCTAATTTACACTTCAATTAATCACTAATTGCACAACAACCTCAAAAATCTATACGCACACGTCTTTATAGCTTATTCAAAAATAAAAAGGGCTTTTAAATTTCTTGTTGCATGTCAGCAAGAAAAATACACAAAAGTATATACATTAATTATATTATCACAGTTGATTCGTAGAAAAATTCCAGGCGATTTCGTAAATATAATAAACGACAACTCGTATATAGGTACAAAAGTTTGAAAACACAAAATCACAATATCATCTAATGCACTCACTCTTTCTCAACTATATATAATATAGAGACAGCAGACAAACGATCGTCCGTCAATTATTATCACTCGATGGAAGTCAAAAAGAGAATGAGTCTCCCAACATACATCGTAAAAGAACGAGAAGCGCGAGAAGATCCAAAAAAAAATTTACTCTCATGAACCAAGGTTTCTATATTTCCCCTACTACATACTTATACCTATATTTACTATATAGAGCTTGCCACTGCCAGCCCGCCCGCAACCACGTGTTTACGTTTCTATACACACACAAATATATGTATTTTTAGAGCTTGCGTCTTCCTCGCGCGCGGAGGTCTCTCGTATATACGCGCGTTTTCTCTTAAATCCTACTACCCTTTCGGAAAAAATTTTATCTTTTCTCTGCTCTGTTGGTAGCCTTAGATTTTTCTTAATGTGTAGGATGTTTTATGTTGAAGAAATAATGTTTACTTTGAAAAAAGTCTGATTTACAGTAGTTTTAATTTTACTGAAAGTTTAGTTAAATTAGCTATAACGTACAGAAAGTTATAGTCACGAAAGAGCGTTTTTATTCATCCGCGAGAACACGGTTGAAGTAAGCATATACTGTAATAAGTGAAGTTGGGCAGAAATACAGTGAGTGAAGTAACAGCTGCTCCACCTTCGAAACTTACAAGTGAAGCGCAGTCTTCCACTTGACTTTTGTTCTGATTGACGTTTATAAGAACCGCGAAGATACCTATATCCGTCTTGATGGTGAATATAGTTTTTGAAAGAGCTTGAGAGATCGCGATGTTTAAATGTATGTGTATGTGTATGCGTGTGTGTGTGTGTATACGCACGTGATCTAAATGGCACACGCGTTGAATCAACTTGACCTACTTATTTTTAGGCGCATATATATATTTATAGTTGTCCGCGCTTTTCAGGTTTAACGAGAAAAATTTTTTGCCCTTCGACGAGACGGGCAAGATAATATTGTGAAAGATTGAAACTATATAGCCATTTCGTCATTTTACTAATTTATACGAGATTGTTTGTTTTTATTCTTTATTAAACTTATATTAATATTCAAAATATTATGTGTAAGTTGAAAAATTTATTGAAAGAATTTAATATATTTGTATATATAGTAAAAACATTTGTTTATTAAAAATATTAAATTCAGCGTTGTAAGATCTTTTATATTAAAAATAAAATAAATATTTTGTTAAATACAAATTAAAAGAAAAAAAAGTTTTGAAAACTCATTAAAAATTTTACAAGTTTTTTTTAAACGCAAGTTCTTTTTTGCAGTAATAAATTACAAACTTTTATTACGAATAGCAACATAAGGGATACTTTTTTTCTTTGACTTACTTTTATTTTAACTAAGACATTAAAATAAAAGAAATTGTAATTAATTAGTAATTATAAATTCACATGAATAATAAATTATAAATCAAATACTATTTTTAAGAAAACAATAAACAAGACGAAAATTAATGTTGTTGAAAAATATTAAGCGTGTCAACGAAAGAAATCAAGAAACAATTAAGTAAAATAAAAAAAAAATTTTTTTTTCACGTACTATATATTAAAATTTTTAGTACAGCTATTATTCAATCTTTCGCAATATAAATTTTTATATTATAAAAAATGAATAAATGTGCTGACAATGCAGCAAAATCAATGAAATGAAAAATATAGGTCGTTCGTAAACGATGGTTTACACGCTGTACACTACAATTGCAATAGCAAGAATTTATTTTCGGGTTTACTGATGCTTTTAAGAAAGGCCGTTAATAATGTGACGTCATTTGTATATAACCACTTCAAATTTAAAATCTTATATATTGCCAAGACTACGTCAAAGCTTTGATTCTTCTGAGACTACGTTTTTGAGTACAAGAACATTTACATGAGTAAAATATTTTATCCATCTTTTTCAATTTAAAATTTGTATAAAATATTTCAATTTTAGTATTAGTTAACTAAATATTTCTTATTAAATTGTTGCAGTTTCAAATGACAAATCAATTTATTTTAACAAATAATTCAAATAAATTTCTTTGAGAAATAACATAATTTCTAGTAACATGAAAGCAAACTATGGAATTGAGAAAATACCAAAATCATTAAAAAAATTTTAACAATGCCAGCGCAGATAATAAGTGTGTAACGACTCTTTACCAAACCGGCTCTACTCCATTCATATTCATATTCTCCTAAATTAACCCTTTTTCCCTTAAAAGCCAAATCCTCATTATACCATCATTCCCAACTCACCTTCAACAATCTACAGCATAAAACAAAATAAACCATTAAGAAAAAGGAAAAAAAAGCACAAGGGATGCTCACCCTGATCTCCTCCGGAGTACACATACTCTTCTTGCTTTACAGTAATAGTAGCAAACTCGGATCAGCTGGGAGATGAAGCCGGCGTCACCGGCGTCAAAAAAGCGTCCGCACATGGACGTCGCGCCATAAACACTGCTACTGCTGATGCTGGCGCAGAGATGAAATATCAAGCGAAAGTTGGATATATAAGTTCGCGCTTTGCCAAAGTCGCGGAATTTTGGCACATATCTATACTCTCTCTCTCTCTCTCTCTGCGCGATTCGAAAATAGCTTGTGAATTCGAAGACGGGTATATAGGATGTGAGCTATGTGCCGTTGTGGGATATAATATATATATACTATTCGTCGGCTGTGATGTTCTTGACTGTTGTATACGTCTATGTCTATGTAGCCGCTACCCCTAAAAATTTTCCTTTATCCTCGTACACTTGTGTGATGTGTTCTTTGGCTTGCCGGATGCTGAGGTTTTAGGAGATGTATGTACCGGCTTATAAGTCTTGCTTTCGATATGTTGAGGATGTCTGGATTTATTTATTTTTTCTTTCTTCTTTTTTTAGATGCTAAGAAGATTTTTTCGCTTCGAAGGAGGTTCAGAAATATTTGGATGTCTGACTAGTTAACTTTATGATGATATATAGGTATATCTTGTATTATATTGATGCAGTCTTTTTGATAACACGTGTGTACTGTAATACACGTATATGTACACGTTTTATTTGGTCTGAGAAAATGTATTATTTCCTAATATAATCTTATCTCGTTATTGTATATTGATATATAATTACTGTACAACAGTAAGTTACAATTGAAATTGTTTAATGTTTTCAGCCACTATATAGAAAGTTATATAAAAATTTATACGAATAAAAAACGTCGATCAATAAAATGAGTGTAATATTGTATAAACAGGCACTGCAAATATGACAGACTTTGATATATTTTTTTTTATATTTTACTTATAAAAAATGTCAAGTGTAAAATAACTACAACTATCTTTAATATTTATGAAAAATGCCACTTCGACTAGAAATCCATCTTACAAATAGCCTCTTCCTTTCCATCCTATATGAGCTTTTAATTCACATAATCACTCTAATCGTACAAAACACTTCGAAAAAAACACCAACTTTTCCAAAAGTCCAAAATTAAAGTCTCCCAGCATGCTTAACCAATGCCGGGTGCAACAACAAAACAGCAATAACAGCACGAGCTGAACATCCCGGCGTCCTGGACCAGACTGACTGGCGCACGCGCCGCCGGCGACAAGCGCAGCATCATCATATAGTATAGCTATAAAGCGCTCTCTCACTTTAATATCATCTCCCTATCCTTCTTCTCTCTTTGTGTCAGTCAGTATATATAAGCTCAAGTTAGTGAGAGTGACAAAGAAAGTAAGTCGAGGGGATCGATCTGCAGGCAAAGGGAGAGAGAACATACAGCAGCCGCAGATGCATATACCGCAGGGACGTTAGAGAAAAGACACTCCCTTCTGCTGTACCTATATGTATGTGTAAGAGCGTCCCTTATAACTGCCACCGGCAAAAAATCAAGGGCGTGGAGCCGGCGTGGGTGATATAGGATGACGCCTGTATATACAGAGAGAAACGCTCGCAGCGCTAGAAATATGGCCTGATATAATTGTCGATCACTTGAAGTTCTGAGTTGCGCGGGTTTGCTTGATTTAGATATGCTCTCTTTATTTCTTTCTTTCTTTCTTTCTTATAGAGTGACTTGGATCTCTGACGATTGAATTATCGCACTCCATATACTGGTCTCTCTTATTATGCAAGGATTTATTTTTGTTTGAGGCGCTTCTTGTGCGATGAGATTACGACTAATTGTGATTCTACATACCAAAGCTCTGTATTATATATTCCTTTTTTTTATTATTTGAAATTGTTCTGAGAAGAATGGCGAAAAATTTTGAATAAATAAGGTATCAAGTCTTTAATTTTTTAATTTCAAATATTTTATTTTTTATTTTTATTGAAATAAAGGTTTTGCAAGAAATTTTTTGAGTTTCAATATGTTGACGCTATATGGAATTTTTTTATCAAAAAGTTATAAATAATTATATCTTTGTTGTTGGTAAATAATAATGTTGCGTTATTAATCTTAACATAAAAGGTTAACATTTAAATTCAATATTTACATTTAAAAATTTTTTTAATTTTTAATTTGAAGTAATATATTTCAAAATTTAAAATAAAATAAAAAATATAAATTAAAAAATAAACTTACATGCAAAAGTAACTTTCCTACTTTCAAATTAAAAAAAAAATAAATAAATAAAAGTTTTATTTATCAAAACCTTGTATTGCAGAAAAAAAACTTATCTATGTATTACTTTTTTCTTTTCGCGCTTTGATATTGGTTATACCAGATCGAGGTCAGCTGTCTCATATAGAGTTTTGAGTCTTCTTTATTTTAAATATAACGTTTACGTAATACTTATATATATGTCTGCGACATATTTTAGATAAGAAAAATAATTTGCCTTATACAACTTGAAGTTACACTTCAAATGATTTTCAACCTATATCGACGTAACAGTGACAGCACTATGATGCTTCTTATATTCAAACCAAACTTTTTCCTTAAAATTTATTACATGATAATTAATTACACATATAATCACTTCCTTCTTAGCATAGTATTAAAAGATTTACTAACTAAGTAAACTTGATTCTCCATGTAAATAAAAAAAAAAAAAAGAAAATATAATCTCTCTAACGCTCCATTTACATTGTCAGGGCAATTTAATCAGACAAAGAGAGCCACACTAACATTTATACCTTCCATATATAAGCATTATAATCTCTCTGTCAAGTACACGTACAAACTCAAGCCTCCAGAAAGTCATCGTTACCCGCTCTTGTGCATATAGCTAACAGCTCTTATGTTCGCGGTAAAAAAAAAAAAAACGTGCGCTTGAGAGCACAGTGACTTCGTTGTACCTCTATAGTGTATGTTTATATATACTATACTGTTAAATAGGGGTGACGATAACTTACCAGATGTACGGTGTGTGTATATAAAAGGACTGTATACCTATAGGAAAAAAAGTACGCCAGACGAGATAAGACACGGGGCGCTGATTAACGAAGAGTGACGAATTTTGGGATCGACGAGCGATAGGTATGTCGACGTGTAAGCGTGTTTGCTTTATTGGTTGATTTCTTTTTTTTTTTTTTAATATTTTTTTGAAAATAGCTTGGATTATAGGGTCGTTATAGGTTGGGCTTTTATCGCTGTGGATTTTGAGATGTATTGATAAAAGAATTTGCGATGATGTTTTACAGTGAATGGAATTTTTTTTTAGAATCTTGTCATTTTTATTTAAGCTTTTTTACCTTATTTTTCGAAAGAATGAAAACTACAAATGCATTATTCATTTTACAATTAATATAGTGCTAATAATTTCTAGTAAATACCCGCGCAGAAATAGAAAACATTAGCAATATAGCCGAAATATATTGCTAACTGATGTTAGCAAATAGGCTAAATAATTGGCAATATATTGCTGCTATTGCGGCAAAGAAAAAATAATAAAGCTGTTGAGTCAAAATAAAAATAATCGTTTTTTGTGAGTAATTTAAATCTATTAAGATTTACTTGAAAAAATGTTCTATGATTACTTTACAACTGTCCGAGTTTAAGACGTTAAACAGACAGTTCATAGAGAGTAAATCTTTCTTTACACGTTATCTCAATGTCTGCGTTCAAAGCGCGTTGCCCATTACAAGTTTTTAGCTTGCTTTAAATGACTCACAATCTACTGTTGTAAATATAGTGTTTATGGTTTGACGTTTGTCTATACATTGTAACTTTGCTTCCGCGCGTGCTTTCAAAGAAAAATAATGTTTCTTTTTTATTTTTTAGTTATTTAAACTACAATAATTTTTCATTTTAAATATATTTTATGTCCTTACGTTAGTTTCTTTTACAAGTTTGCTAAAATAGTTTGACGAAACATTGTCACGTCCAGATTATATTTTTTTTTATTATTTAACACAAAATGGCAAAGTGATTTAAAAATTTAAAGTCTCGTATAGCAATGCAATTCAAAAAACTGCTTGATAAACCGATTTATTTCTAAAAATATTTTATAGATTATAAATCGTATCATGAAACAAAATATTTTTATCACACAAGTAATTATTAATTATGTAATAATTATTCACAGATAATAATTAAATATCATAAACATTACTTATATTCCAATACGCATAAAAACAAAAGGAAATAAAGAAAACTAAAAAGAGAGCACCCTTGAAATAATTTCACCAAGTTTATAATAAAAAATAATAATAAAATATACAAAGAAAAACATAGACTAGAAGTGAAAAAAGAGAAAAAACTACTCACCTTGACTTGCTTGAGCGCTTCTTCGGGTGGCAGATTGGCAACGCTGCCCATTTGCGTGTCGACCCAGGCTTTTACAGCAGCACTCGAATCACGGTACTGCTGCCAAAGCTGGACCGCGTGTTGATATTTCGTACACAGAGCATCGAGCTCGGATTTTGTCTCCTCCCAAGCTTGTACCGCCTCATTGACCACAGCGTCGACGCGTTCGCTCACCTCAGCCGCGCAACTTTCCCGCAACGGCTCGGCAGCTGCTTTCAGCTCGCTTATCAGCACCTCACGTGCTACGAAGTCACCGCTTAGGCCCTATAAATATAAATACAATAATTTTGTATAATTTGTAAAATTTTTGGAGCTTTTAAGATAGGAAGTTGAGGGGATGGATGAGTTGACCTTTATCTTTATAGGATTTGGTCGGTATAAAGATGCCCTGTGGTTACTATTGATAAATTTTTGTAGGTTTAACAAATTTATTAAGTTTAAAAACTTAAGATGATTTTCTTACGCTTTAATATTAAAAATGATTTTATTAATAAATAATAAATTTTATTTTCTGCTGACAGCATTCCAAAGTCAGACTCAAAAAATCCCACACATTTTTTTGCTATAATCATCGATACTTCAGATAAACAATTTATCTTTATTAATTCGTTAAATGCGTACCTATACACGAAGCTTAGCAGAAACAATTCCAAGTTTTTGCAACTATAAATCATTAAATTTTTTACCATACATACAAAGTTTCAATTATTTTGTCTCTCTTTAAACCAATTGTATTCACCCCTTAAAACAATTTTGCAAGTAAGTTCAAAGTAAAATTCTTAGATTGAATCTAATACCGGTTTATAAATAGTTTCAAGCTCTCTCTTTCTCGACACATATATACACTTACGAAGATACGAGCATACAATTCTTCGGACTTGCAACCCATGAATTCGGTCAGCACTTAGCTTTAGTAAACTAATTTTGTGGTACGCGTACTTCTACTCGCGGGTTCGTTAACCTGCACACTACCAAATTTCTCAAATCGCTATTTCATAATAAAGGACATTTGTATATATTTCATTCACGTGTAGGTTAGTGACATATATAATCAGCTGTTTATTTTTAACCCACCGAGTGTAATAAGAAATTTTGCCGAGATATTACGAGACAGTGTTAATTACGTTTTAATCGGTAGATTTATTGCATTTTATATGTTTACCTATATAGGCTAGTATGTCTAACATGAAA
>JAPYZE010006947.1:0-14186 GCA_030522805.1 Leptomastidea abnormis
TCCGCGTGACTCCCCATGACTCTCTATGGCTCGCTATGACTCGCTATGACTCGCTATGACACGTTCCTCCGTATTCCTTTTTACGTGTACTAGCCCTTAAAAGAGTGGCAACTTTGGTTGAGGAGAGTTGCATGCTATCTCTCTCTAGTAGAACGCTGATTGGCTGAGCGTATAGCCCGGAGTAGGTTAGGTGGGGACAAGTTCATACGGCAGCCGTGTATATGTATGTACTAATATGCGACTAGGAATTACATCTGAATACCTGCATCTTACTAAAAATCTACTCTTTGACTTAGCAACCACCAATGATTTATTTGTCTTTTGCCAATGTTAAAAACTATCCACTGCTTTTCGACCAAAGTATATTTTCAAAAAATGTAGCAGCGAAATACTTTTTGTTACAAAAGTATCCGTGTTTTTTGAATAAAAATAGTTAATAAAAAATGATAATATAAATTAAAAAATAAGGTTCAAGATAGGAAATGGGTTGGGATTTTTAAGGTAAAAAATAAAACATTAATTGAGCTTAACAATATGATAGTTTAATGCTCATGAGGGGAAAAGCCGTAGGCATAAAAACCCCTCGAAGTACAAGCTGTTAAGAAGGAAAAAAGGAGGTGTGAATCGTATGTGTGTATGTGTGTATATATATATATGCAGATCGACGTTACGATCATGGGCAATTAGAGCCGCAAAAGTTTAGCCGATTTGACGGCATGTGTGCTTCAGACACGTGTTGTTCGTACTGAAACCCCTGGACACGGGTCGACCGTGCAGGAATTAAATCAATCTGGTATTGGTAGTAATGCACAGAGGCGTATGTATTAGTGCAAGGAGCACATATTTATTTCGAGTAATGCGCGTATGTTAGCGCGGTAAGCACAAGTCGATTGTATAACGGCGCGAGACGCGTATCGCGTTGCCCGCGAAAAGGCAAATTTATCCGGCCGGATATGCGTGAATTCGCGATCAAAATCAAAACCCAAGACGTTAATAATTGAGAATTTTAAGGAAAACTCAATCAATAGCGAAAAGTAAAGGATTAACCTTTAATCCTTTTAGATCTGTAAGAGAGAGTTTGTTGACAGAGACAAAACTAAACAAGATAATCAATAACGCGAACTAGCTTGCCGGACCGCGAAACAGATGAATCGCGGAACTGCAGCTAATCGATAATTAGGCCGTCTTCTACGCGGACTTCGAATCGCTTTGACTACGGAGAATAAAATTTAAAGGATATCGATCGGTATAACGCATGTTCGACGGAACATTCTTCACAAAATTTTTGGTTATTTAAATACTTGAATCAGAACTTTTTTTATCACTATAATTTCTATTTTCAAAAAAACATTACAATTGATAAAGTGAAAATATATGACTTTAGTTTTAATATGATTTTAAACGGAGTAATTTCATGTAGTTAAATTGTCCGTCGATTTTTTTTGCTGACACCCAATATTTTCCGCTTTAAAAACAAACAACTTTGGACCATAAGGATAGTCGAAAGTTTTCTCATTTTTAACTATATAACGGCTGATGATACGTGTTTCTGCTCGTATATCTCGTAAAAAATAAAAGTTATAGGTAATAATACAAAATTTTTAATATTATCTTCTTTTATTATACAAATTGTACTTCCAATGTAATAAATAACTAGGAGAACGCAGAGTAACGTAAATTAAAAGAATGAGTTACAAAAAAGAAAAAAGAAAATAAAAGCAGTTTAAAAAAAAATCCAGCAAGTGGCATGTTACAAGTAATGAATAGAAAAAATATTATAAGTAAAAAGAAGCGAATTTTAACAAAGGAAAATGAAAAAAAAGTTACCATTGAAATAGAGAGAGAGAGAGAGAGAGAGAGAGAGAGAGAGAGAGAGAGAGAGAGAGAGAGAGAGAAAAGAAATAGCGATGGTTCTGCTTCATTTTAACTTTAAAGCTCACTTTAAATCTTTTAAAAACTGATGATTTAACTAGTATAAATACACCTGTCAGTGAAAAATATAAATTTTTCATGTGAGAATTGTCATTTTTAATCATGTTGCAAAATGCATATCTTTTTATTCAACATATTTTTAAATAAATAAATTATCAGTGAGTAATAAACGTAAGCAACAAAAGGAAAATAGAGAGAAAAAGGAGAGAAAGAGAAAATGAGAGAATAAACAAAAGAGTGCGAGTAAGCAGAAAAATACGGGAGGCAATAAACAACAATAAAGGCGGACAGTGCAAGGCAGAACGAAAACGAAAATGAGTTTTTTCACTCTCTGCCTACGAAAAAAAAAAAAATAGAAACCGAGTACAAGACGAATATTAATAGTGGTGTACCGCTGTGACGTTCAAACGACGTAAATGCTGAGAGTTTATGTTGAAATAGCGAAAAAATAGTGAAAATTTCGTTAGTATGCATTATTTAGATGGGACTCGTTGTTACTACGAGAATAAGTAGAGAGAAAAAAGAAAAAGTTGAGCAGCTGTACGCGCTCCGAAATTAAATTAACTTATGAATATTGCAGTAACCGTTTCCTCGCTTTTGCTAGATTTACATTTCAATTAATCCTCGGCGTTCGTGGCGATTTTAAATGCTAAAGATTAAAATAAAGGCTTTCCTAATAATAATTAAGATATTGAATAATTTTTAACAATCTCAGTTTCATGTCAATCCATGACATTAGCTTTATTAAATAGTTTTAAAACCAGCTATAGGAACAGGGCAGCGTATTGCACGGTAAAAATTTTTTCCGCAAAGCTAAACTGGCTCAGTATGCACTTAGAGAGGGAAAATAAAGAAGGCCCCAGATAACCTGGATATTAGCTATATAAATATTAACTGGAAACTATAGGTGACCTCAGATTTCTTTAGTTTCTCACGTGGTGCATATACTCTATTTTTCATGCCTGTAAAGGCAGAAAGCGTTAGTTTTGTCCCGTGCAATAGGACGAAAATAGACGTTTTTTGCCCGCAGGCATGAAAAATACCTTTTTTTTAAAAAAAAGGTCAAAATATAAATTGCAAAATAGATATTAATAACAATATTGTGCAGTAAACTTCATTCTAGGGATAAAAAGGTTCACTTCTGTCCTTTGGTGCATAATTCATTATTTCATCGTCTTCCAATCAAAAAGAACAGTTTAAATGAACAGTTGGCACAACTGATTGGAAATAACAAAAAATACTTGTATGCACACCTAGCAGCTATTGTTACTTTTTCGTATTCACCAAGATTATGTATATATATATATGCAGTAGATGAAAAAGTTCTCCCTCTCAGAAATTACATTATAACTATATCCATATGCTACCTCCAGCTATTTTTATCAATCTTTTTATTTTCGGTACACCTGCTACGGCAAGAAGAAAAAGAAAGTAAAAGAAAATGAGTAAGAAAGATTGGTTGGTGTAGGTGTAGTAGTGGTGAATATTTGCGGGGATAACTCGCGGCAGCGTCTCCAGTATTTACATGCAAATATTTTTCCAAAAACTCGCTACTCCGCCAACGAATTCGCTTGACGCTGATAAAATATGTGAAAGAACCTCTGCGTTATACCGCTGTCACTGGTGTAACTCTATTCTAACGCTTCCATCTTCTTTATAAATTTATTATTACGATACAAAAAGATGGTTGGACTGGTAGCTTTTAATCTAGGCGTACACACTCATTTTCTCAATATCCTTTTCCTCCACTCCACTCACATTATACCAGTCCCTTTTTTCTTTTTGTATCCCCAATTTCTTTTTTTTTTTAGTGTTCTAGTACTCTTTAAATTGTCATATGTTTTATACTCTGAATTAAGAAACATTTATTTGCAGTATCATTATTACAGTCTCATCACAAGGTAGCCGTACTTAGCTCTTAGACTCACAATTTTCACGTCTGCTGTTTAACGCAGCAGCTCTGCTTTTTAATTTTTAAGGTTTACGCTTGATTTGAATATTTAAATTTTTGTAATTTAAATTCTGTTGTGATTTACCCAAGCAATGCTTCTCTTTGAGCAGAATGAAAATTAACGCAATGTTTCTGAACATATCTATATTACGTATAAGTAATTTAATTTATTTGCTATATGGATTAAAACCTCTAGTGTATTATTTTATTGTTGATTGAATATTCGTTAAATAAATTTGTAAAAATTGCTAAAAAACTTCCAGCTACAAGTAACGTTATTTCGAATTTATCACAAAGCTTTTGTGTATTTATTTGTAAATATATGCACGAATTCAATTATATACGCACAATAGAATTGATAAAAGTGCAGAGATGCATATAAATAATATTATCTGTTAACAAAGTGAAAACAAAACATTTTAGCGTTTCAATAAATTCAACGTGCAGTGTACAAAAATTTATTTTTGTTGATTTACAATAAATCAATTTGTAGCTTTCAGGAATTTTATTTCAAATTAAATGTATCTAAAGTTATTAAAATAAAATGTTTTATAACTGGTATAAATTTGTACATATTTAAGCTTTTAATAATTTCAAATTTTGTATATTCATATTTTAAATGAATTTTTTTTTGCCAGCTTTGATAAAAATTTGAAAAAATAACAGCTTATGGAAGATCGAATTGAATATTTAACATTTGATAAAATGCACATTTTTAACGTTTAAATAAGGAAAAGTATTTAATATATCAATATGAATAATTAAAATTTCTTTATTAGTTTTTTTACAAACTGACCATCATTAAAAAAATTTAATAATTTAAAAATTACAAAACTTCAGTGGTTGAATTCTAAAGAATTGTCTTTATTCCCTTTTTTCAACAAAATAACAGCAAAGCTTTTGCTAAGTAAGGAAAAATCTATCAATTTAGCCAATATGAAGTAAACTCATTTAAAATAACATTGGTATGGCTAAAAATAAAAATTAATATTACATTAATATTATAGTTTTGCGCCACTCACTGTCACTATTTTATAATATCTTTATATCTTTGTAAATGGGTTTTTGCCCGTAAATTTTTTAAATAAAATAAAATAAAATATTATAAAATAAAATTGCTATTAGTTTAAAATTGTGCACTTTTGTGAAAACTCTTATTACTTTTTAGAACAAAATAAAAGCTAAACTTTTTTATTTTAATACAATATATTTAGCGAGAAAAAAATCTAAAAATGGTACACTGAAGTAAATGAAATTTGTTCTGAGAAGTCGGTTCAAATAAAAATAGAGTCAAAATGTGCCAAACTGTAAAAGCCCTGTACAATACGATTGAAAGAATATAGGCGAAGCAGCAGAAGTGTGGGTTGAAGTTTGAGGCTTGGGCTGAAGTTTTACTCTGAATTTAAATGAAAAGCTACGAGCAATTTGAATGTTCAAGCAGCCCGAGTTTTTGTATAGAAACAAAAGTAAGGTAAGAAAAATTAAACGCTCATATCGTAATAAGTTGGATATTGATTAAAATAATAAATTTTTAGCTCTGTAATGAATGAATGAATGAATGAATTTCATTTATCAAATGAGTATACTCAAGATTACTGATTGTAGTTGCAGGTAGCAATGAAAAAAATTAATAAAAGGCATAAATTTAGATTTGTTAAAAATTAATTAATAAATTTAAAACTGTGATATGAAGAAAAATAATGTCGAATATCACGGCCATCGGACTCTTGATGCTGATCTTTGGCGTTGATAGAAAATATCGTAAGATGTTACCGCAATAAAATGGTTTTTTATATTACATTTATCTATTTTTGAAAAGTCTAGCAAAAGAAAATAAAAGTGTCGCTGACTGGAGAAACGAAAAATTTTTAAACATCTGATTTCTCAAAAACAAAATTATTTTCCTAGTTCAAAATTTGTACAAACTGAAAGAAAATTGACAGGATGTATTCATCTCACTTTTTTGCATTATTACTGCACGCTCCAGATTCCAGTCTTAAAAAAGAAAAACTTTTGGTCTAGCAATTTTAAGTTAAAAATTTTTTTAATTTAATAAACATCATAAGCCTGGCGTCTAAATTAACAACCCTATTTGTTCAGCCTACTTTCCCAGTCTTCAAAGTTATAATAACAATATCTAGCATTCTCAACGTTCCTTTACAAATGAAGCCAAACAATCTTGTCGTATATTTGCAAAACAAACGTCCGCTGTTGCTCGGAGTGTAATTCCCAAAACTCATCTAATATAAAAATTAATTCAGCTGGCATATACGTATATGTAGTAGCAACCTGAAAATTGCAAAACTCTCTCTAGTCGGCTCAGCGGGTAAGCTGAGTTTTCAGCCGCAGTTAACAAATTTCCTCGAGTATCATCACCCTTAGGGAAAAAAATTAATCGGCGAATGGTTGAAATTTACATTTATTGGTAAGGTAACATAATATACATCGGTATACGTCAGACGGTGTGCAGCTACATTAGTCCGAAATATATGTATATATAAGTCCTTTAAAAAGAACTCGTGAATACGGTGTGGAAATATGAAAAAAGCGTAGTGCTTATGATTAAGAAAATTCAAAGATTTCCCTCGACATCGAGTTTTAAATCTGTAGAATTTTTCCAGACATCATATATAAAATACAAATACCTGCTGAGTTATCACTTCTCGTGTGACTCTGTGCTCGAGTTCCGCGACTCTCCATCGGCTGCTTGAGAAATCCAGTATCCCCAGCGGCACGTTGCTCGTAGCTGCGCTTATACACCGACGATATGGCAGCGATGCATTTGAGCTTCATGTCATCGTGACGGAAGTGACGTGGCTCGGCCCGAAACTCCAACATCAGCCGTGTCGTCTGCAGACCGTTAACGTCCGGTTCACTTGTATATGGACCCTTCAGCTGCTCTTGCGTTGCCTGGGGGCATAGAGCAAAGTCGATATATGTACTTCTATGTTGGATAAGAGAGATTTGAATAATCAACTAGCTATAGATTGTTCTATACTGACAATACACCTTGATATATATGTAAGAATTTTAGAATTTATTGGATAGATGATTATGACATTTATTTCAATGTGATATGTTAAGTGGATTTTATGTAAAAGAAAAATTTAATTGTAAAGGATACTAAATGTTTAGTAAAATTCACGTTAAAAACTTTTTATCATTTTATCTAAATATTATTTTTAATCAATAACATGATATTAAATTTAAAGAGTTTTTCACTAAAATTTTACATCAAATATTTTTCTATGCTGACATGCCAAGTATAAAAAATTTGATTGACGTAGCTTTCAATTTAGGCGTATCAACTCGAAATATGCTTTTAAAATAAATTTAAAAAAAAAAAGAAAGTTGATTTTCTGACATTTTTAGTCTATTAAAATGATACAAGATTTTAACATTATTTTAATTATTTTAATGTATTTTCTACGTACTCTTTTTAAAATATTAAAAAAAAAAATTCGTGTAAAATACTATAAAAATAATACTTCTTTAAAATACATTAAAATAAAATTACCCTTAAACAAAAAGACAATAGCACTCACATTTCAAAATAAAGAAGAAAATGTAACATGTTACCTATAAATCATAAATATATTTATTCTGAGATGCATATAAAATAAGAGGGTGGTAAAGTGGGATGAGTAGAGAAAAAATATTTCTCGCTCCATTCGCGTTCCAGTAACATATTTCACTCTAAAAATTTAATTTCAGCCGCCTACCTCGACGCTTTTTACAACAACGAGCCCAAAAGCCCATCGATATTTTCATCACGCCCCATTGTTTAAAAAGGAGGATATTGGGTTCTACGTTAACTCTCCATCGATAGAGAAAAAAAATCCCATTCAGCACTAGCAGTTCATCGGTCTAAAAAAAAATATGCGCTCAGCAAGCCTCGTCTATGGAATTAAAGGTCGTACCGTGGTCGAAGTGTATATATAGTAAAGCTACGCATGTAGCCTTTAAGCTACACGACGTAACACACTTTATCACCTTGCATGCTCTTCTCTCTACAGTATTTTTTATTTTATTTTAGTCCCATTGTTCTCGGCTACAGGGCGAGTCCTGAATAAAATTCTGATTTTTCGTGATTTTTTTTTCATGTAACTCTTGAACATTTACATGCGTTGTGATTGTATTTGTACTCCACAACTCTTTACCTTTTCTCTGTCACAATTTAGCTGAGCGAACATTAAGTGAACAATGACTCTTCTTTCGACGTTAAGAAAATTAACAAGGAAGGGTCACAATATACGAGAGCTGAATTTGGCTCAAACTAATAACTAACAAGGGGAGGTTCAGGTCTTTGGGTCCTGGAATGGGCTCAAACTTGGAGAAAAAGTTGCTTGTTATTAAAATAAAAAAAGTGTCAAGGGATTTTGTCCAATGGGCCTTCCTTTTCGAATTACAGGGTTTTCAAAATATAATGTAATAGCTGAAAAAATTACCTTCAATTTGATATGTTATACATTAATAAAATATTAACTGAATCAAAAGTTACAGCAATTCAAAAATAATGATAATTTTATAAATAGTTTTAGACGTCGGTATTAAAGTAATCATAATCTTTGATTTGCTGTAACTTTTAATTCAGTTAATTATTTTATTAATGTATAACATATCAAATAAAAGGTGATTTTCTCAGCTATAACATTATATTTTAAAGATTTAGTTATTACAAAAATAGTTTAAGCTGTACTTAAAAGAAACATAAAAGAGAAAACTAATATTAAACGTATAAAACCCTATAATTCAAAAAGGAAGGCCCATTGGACAAAATCCCTTAACACTTTTTTTATTTCAATAACAAGCAACTTTTCCCCCAAGTTTGAACCCATTCCAGGACCCGAAGACCTGAACCTCCCCTTGTAAGTGCCAAAAGATCCTTACCATTAAAAAATAAGTGTTGAGGAATTTATTCTAATTTGCCTTTCTTTCAAAATTACAGGGTTTTATACGTGTAACATTGTTTCTCTACACAATGCTTCTTTCGGCTGTATCTCAAACAATTTTTATAATAAGTGCAACTTTAAAGTACATCACGAAAGCTGACAAAATAATCTCTAATTTGATGGGTTGTATATTGATAAAATATTTATTCAATCAAAAGTAATCAAAATAATCGTAATCTTATTTATTAAGTTAGTCATGTTGACGCCTCAGACGAAGAAAAGCACAAGTCAGCCTAAGATGATATTCATGTCTATTTTTCGCTAAAGGGTTTCACTTTACTATAATTTTATTAAAAAAAATTTACTAATTTCTATAATCAAGCAGCAATAAAATGTTTTTATATGAGTACTCTGATTAGTGCTTTTCTTCGTCCAAGAGTTCCAAAAATGCTTTTCTTTGTAATAATTTGTAAGTTTTGCTTATTTTGTCCAGTACGAAGACACACGCTTAAAAAAGTTATTAAAATCTTTCCAAAGAGGAACAATTGAATAACAGTCTCTCTTAATTGCATAGTGCCGAAAGCTTTTTGTTAAAGACTATAACCTCGTGTTTGAAAAATGAAAACGATTTCATCACAGTTGTCCTGATTGTCGGATGACTGAATGGCAAGAGCTCTGTTATCTGTCAGACCGTTTATTTTTGTTCATCTAAAGCCAGTGCTTGCTTGTGTAATCAAATAATTTTTTGCGAGTTTATTTCTTTTAAAATATCAGTTAATTAACTTTTTTATATTTCTTCTAGCCGGAAAATCGCAACTTTGAAATGATTTTTAGGCTTTCTGGGAATAAAAAATCGTTCGAGACTGAAGAAAAAGTCATTTTTTAGCTTTGAGGCATTTTTTCCCTCGTTTCGCTCGAGAAAAAAACCTCCTCAACATTAACAAACTGACTTACCCACACGTGTCGAAATATACTATTATACAATTACATAAATTAATGTATAATTTTTGTGATTATATAACAAGTCATATATTTTTTTCATGAGTTTTTGTCAATTTCAGTAATTAAGGTTTATTATACAGTCAGACAAGTTTTTAAGCAGTATCATGCAACATACAATGCAAGAAAGTAGTGTCAGTCAAATTTGGTCAGACGTATTTATATATTTTTTTTTTTTATCTAAATATCTAATTATTTGAGTTACTAAAAAAATATCGACTTCTTTTTTTTAATAATTATTTAATAAAAAATGTAGGTGCATGTTACTAATATCAAAATTTTTTTCAATTATTCTATTTAAATTTATATATAAATTTATTATTTAAATTTATCAATTACGCAATAAATATCTATATATTTGCGAACTTTATCTTATCCGTAATTATATGTAATCCCCAATTTAACTACTACCAGTTAAAAGACGAAATATAATAATTACTAGTAAAGTCCGACTGAATGACACTGTATTCAACACCGCGAAACAAAGAAAAAAGAAAAGAAAAGTTTCTGACTAACACAATTTTATAAAAAAGTTTTATCCTTTTATGAAGTAAGATATAACTTGATTATCTTGTCACCTCGTAAAAAAGTAAAACGCTAATGGTTTTATTCCATGAGAAAAAAAATAAATAAAAGAAATAAGAAACAAAAATTTTTAAAAGACTGAAATATTGAAGGATGAGAAGATTTTAAAAAATATCAGACAAGAGGTTGAAAGCTTCGAGGCCTTAAAATACGTGGCCATAAATCCATAGTAGACGGAGCGCGTATCTCATATAAAGACATTAAATTCCTTCTGAATCCAAGATACTAGAAGTCGGGAGTCTCGCAACCTCAGTATCGTGGGCGAATACGCTATAATATACTGTTGGAGTAAGAAAAAAATAAAGAGATACGTTGAAGTAAATTCTTGCCTCTTACCTGTTGTATAGAATGACAAGAGGATTGCGAGAGATTATATTTTAGTCTACCACCTTTCCCATTTTTCTTTTTCCAATCGTGCCAGTGTCTCCCGATTAGCATTTTAATACGTTTCTCCGTTTTTAGTGCATCGGATTTTTGGCGATATTTATAAGAGGTTTGCGCAGAAAAAATCAAGAGAGCAAAAGAAAAAATAGTTGAAGTTCAATAAATTTAGCATGTATATATAATTGAATATTTAAACAAATTTTATTTATAGAAAAGACAATATTTCATATGGAAGAAAGTTTTCTTACCAAATGTTATTTGTTTAAATAAAGTTTAAAGGTATAGTCTAATAATCCTATTATGCGTACATAGAAAAAAAACAAATAATCCATGTGATTAATCGATTATGTATAAATGGTGGATTATGAAACTTTTACGATAGATATCTCAGAAACAAAAGAATATTGAACCTGAGGACTTGGGATTCTTTTATCTTATGCCAAAAGGTCCCATAATGCTTTCAAAGTAACTTAAAAAATATCACTATTACTTAAATATAAGTAACTTAAATAGTATAAACTGATATTAAAATAAGGAAAAACTAAGGCCGGATTCAGAAAAGGAGATAACGAGGGGAAAATAAGTATCGAACATGCACGTGAAAGTAAAGAGTATTTATTCTATAATACGGCGTGAGTAGGGGTGGCGCTCGGGCAAGGGACTGACGCTTGGTTGCGTCTACAGAGTTATATAGGGTGTTACTACTCGAGTCAGCCGTGTGTCTGTATTTGTGTGCATGTGTGCGTGTATGTGTACTTGTATGTATGCGTGTATCTACCTAGGCTTACAGCCAATACACTGATACTTTTATTTTACAATTATTATACAAATAAATGCAGATAGTATGTATTCAATATGTATGTATGTACATGATCAAAAAGCTTATAATTTATAGCTAAAATACATCACATAATCCGTTTGGCCCAAATAAAAAATATAACCTATTCTGTGTGAGTCGCATATATGTTTATATGTGTTTACACATTAGTCGAGCGTCGAGTCTCCTTATGTACAAGTGTACATACAACACAGTTCGATATGTAGATTTCTCTTTTCTCTCTCACTCCTAATACTCATAGCCTTACTCTCATTCACGCGCAGCCAACTTCAGGGTAAAACCACTTTGGTTTTACCGTGATCGGAAAAAGGAAAAAATTTGAGAATATATAATATCTTAATTTACACACGACCGCCAAGGTCGGGTCGTAACAAGAATATGTTTTCATCGTTTTAACCTAATTTCGCTTGTCAATTTAATAAAAGAAGTGTCCAATTCTTAAGATTATAGGTTCAAATAGAAGCTTGTACTACGAAATTAAGTATTCAATTAAAATATCAATTTGGATGATTAAAACATTATATTTTGTGCACGCAAAATTGACTTTTCGAATATCAAGCTGTAAAGTGTCGCCGGCGCCGCAATTTGCTATATTCAAACTTGCCTTCGTGGCGCTACCGCGCCACTTGATATGTATGAAATGTAACTAAAATTATGTGTGGTTCATTGCTTTATATTTTTCGAAGAAAGGTTCAACTACTTTTTTTCGTTCTAAGAAGGTGGTTAGGTATTTGATGTTGGATAATTTAATAGTATTACCGATGCGTTTCCGCAAAACAGTAGATGTACGACCTTCAAGTTTAATTTTAGATTTTTGAAACACCTCCTTTTGGTCAGTTTCAAGATAGATCATATAACTTTGGAAAACCAAACGGTCTACCTCCTCAAAACTAAAGTGTTTATCCTTTTGACCCGTCTTTTGGTGATTATGGCGATACTTATTCTAAAAAAAAATATAAAAGAATGTAAGAATTGTGGACTGATCTTAATAAGGTATAGATATGAAGATATTTCGAGCATGAACTCTTTTTTTTTTTTAAACATTAATTTGTATAAAGGGTGCAAATGTAAAAATTACTTCAGATTTTTTAAGATTTTTACAAATTAAAATAGATTATTATTATTATTTACGCTTGAATTACCTGAAATAGCATGAAGATAGTGTACAGAATTAAAAAATAACATTTTTCCAAAAAGAAGAGAAAAATTTAGAAAAAAAATGTAACAGAAGTAAAGATTCAATGATAATTATTATTAATAAAAAATCATTAAGTTATTATGTACTTACTAATTTATTTGCTTTTCACGGGCTTGGAGGAGAGTACTTCATTGGTGGTAATTTTACTTCCTCGGCTGGTTCAAATCCAACGTCTTTGTCATCATCGATCGCTAGTTCACTTTCCATTGTGTCCTTAACGGTTACTGAATATATTTTCATAACTTTATATTCATCTGTCGCATTTTTTTTCTTAATTAAGTTTAGAGGTAACTTGACTAGAATTATAGATGGCCTCAACTTCTTATTAGGAGGCGCTAAACAAATCTCAGTAGATTCATTGTCATCATGACTTATGTCATCTAAAGCGGGGCTCAGATTCTAAACTGCAATGGTTCGTTTTTTACTGATCAATGTTACTGATGTATGTTTACTATCAGATTTTTCATTCAAAATTGATAGCTTTTGATTTTCTACGTCAGTTGACGTCGACTGCTTGGGATCCGGACTTTTAAACAAACTACGTCTAACTGGTGAAAGATGAGCTGCTACTAAAGTGCCGGAAATTATTGGAGAGCAGAATTCTTTCCCGGGTGTAGTCGGAAGATGCTCCTTTAGAGTTTCTTTTAATGAAGAAGCAGGTGGATAAGTTATTTTACCTAAACGTTTCTCCGACTTAGATGACGATCTTGACGTTGTTGTAGAGCTTGACAATGATCCAGAGCCGAACGTTGATGTTGAGGACGATCCAGAGCCGGACGTCGTAGAGCTTGTCAAGCTGGAAAAATCATTTTGAGCTGCTTTCTGCGCAGAAGGTGTATGCGGCTTAGACGAACTTGGCGATGATGAGGATGAGCTTGATGACAAGTTAGGTTTAGTCATTAGATGTCCCTTAATACCTGAGCTTGTACTTTGAGAATTGTTGTTAGCTAACATCGACTCAGATCCGCCGTGGTTCTTAGATTTTTCAGCCTCATCTGGAGATGTAGCTGTATTTCTCTTACTACCTGAGTAGTCCAGGCGGTAGAGCAGTTGGAATGGTTTTGGCTTGAAGTATTCAAAATTTTTGTTGGAACTGGTCCCAAATGATACCACTAGAGCTAATTGATGGTTGCGGCCAGCTGAAACCCTGCGGAAAATTTGCTATAAACAATTTACTGAAAAAATGTCGAAAAAACGGCTATTTTACCGACTTCTTTCCGCAATATCTCGAAAAATAAGCCTCCTAAAGTAAAATTTCATAAAGGATAATTTGTTTATTTTAGTGTTATTTATAACATCTAATAATTGTAAGAGGTAATTTTTTATTATTGTTATTGCAAAATGGAAAAAACCGCTGAAAAATGTACCTAATATTGGTGGGCTTATTTCAAAGTCTTAATATTGACC
>JAPYZE010006949.1:0-10257 GCA_030522805.1 Leptomastidea abnormis
TATATATATATATATATATATTTATATCGTCACTTATACTTGTAAATTAATAGCATCACTCATGGCTCTCGAGATTAAAACAAGAATCTTAAAATGAAACATGACTTGTTGGTGTGCTATAAATTTGTGTGATGTAATAGTTCTTATGTATGTACCTATAGTGTATAGGTACTATTTCTACACAGTCTCTCATGTAAAAGCAAGACATGTATTATTAAAATTTTCTATTTGATATCATATCATAAAAAAGAAAAAAGTTTGGTACAACTACAATCTCGGTGTATATTAATTTTTTAAGGACAGTAAAACATACCGTTTTCTTATTTCTCGATTCTTTACATCCCTTTTGTATTATAACAAATTATATCATTTGAGACTATCATTTTCGTTTGATAAAATTGTATAGGGGAGAGCGGGGTTTGTTGGTAGGGTTTTTACATTTGATTTTTTTTACGAAAATTGATGAAAGATAATTAAAAAAAAAATATACCACCCTTTAGTGCTGGATTTTAGGTATGTTGTTGATTTTTTTCAAGCAAAACCAAAAATTTCTCCATACTTTGATTCATAGTTTTTTTAGGCGACTTTTTTCCACCAACTTGCCCCAGTAGGTTGGCCGTTAGCCCGGGAGTAGTTGGCTGGAGAGATTTTATCTGTGATTTAGTCCCAAAAATAATTATATAAATATATATTCATACGTATTCATTAAGTACAGAACCACATAAAAATCGGAACTGTTCGCAAAATATTGGCAACCTATTGAAAAAAAGTATTGCCAAAATATTGCAAGTATTGCGGTGATTGCAATTGTAAGTCAATTGGCGCCATTTGCCTTGGGTGCTATTAACAATATGTCGCCAATAGTTATCAAGTTTTGAAATTTTGTGACAATCGGCGCTATATCAGCAACACATTTATATTTTTCATATCAGCAGTATTTTTGCAACATGTCTACAATTTATTGTAAAATAAAATATATAATTAAATTTTTACTGAATTTCATAAAAAAGCATGTAAAAGTACACGGAATAATAAAAAGACTAATCTTTTAAAATCAATTTATTTATATTTTATTGTAAAAATTTATGCTTTACATACAATATTGATAAAATATAAATTGTTTTATAAATATTTAAAGCACACATAAATGTTAGCACGAACTCGTTTGTAGGCAGACCTTAGAGTATTTCTTTCATAACTCTCCTTTTTTCGATTTTAAACTCTTATCCTTCGTACATTCTGTAACACAAACTTAATCCCAATAACACAACATTAATCTTCGAATAAATACTCTAGTTAATTAATTTTATGAGACAAATATTTTTTACAACTTATCTGATTGAGGTTAGTTCTCTCGAAGTCCAAAGAATTTTCATAAATTCGATGCAGTATACCAGACTCGAATTTTTCAAAATTGTGCAGAGATTTTTAGAGGATATTTTTTTTTGTTGTTGTACAGTTTTTGAAAATAATATATAAAATTAAAATTTGCACCAAGAAAAAGTCAAAATAATCTTCTTGTTTACAAATATTTCAAACTATAAAAATTTGATTGCAATCGTCTGAACATAGTGGTGATAACAAATGGTCATTTTTCTCAATGGCATTGTAGATAGGTATACTGTATAACTGTCACTTAGCCAAAGTGATTAAGCCTGATGAAAACGATCCAACTACTATTAGATCAGTTACAAAAGCTAAGGAGATCCTTTAGAATTGAACCGTACAAGCGTATCCTAATATACGCGTATAATATCGTATTGTAAGTCTGCACAGCTATACCTAACAGTCATACAACAAAAATGATATAGGAAATCCGGTCCGCTATCACTGGCGTACTGCGAGCAACAGTCATACGTATACTCAGAACAAAATGATACCAAGTGCAGTATAATAAAAGTAATTGAGAAAAACTCAAGAGAAGGTAGAACATAAAGTTCTAGACACACACGCACACACACACACACGCACACACACACACACACACACACACACACACACACACACACATGGGACTACAGAATCTTCAGTATCGTGTGCCCTTTTTTCCCACATACATATATCTCCAGCTCCCTGCTTGTAATATATAGGCGAACGCGAAGTTCTAATAGATCGCCGGCCGCCGCGGCATAGAGGTCTAGGTATAGTATTATATGCTGGAATAAGAGAAGAGAAGGGTAGTGAGAGAGAACGCGCGAGGGACTGAAGTATAGGGAGAGAGGGAGGAAGAGGAGGCGTCTCGGCAGTTCATTGGCCGGTTGGAGGGAGCAGACGCGAAAAGCGCCCTATCACGGCCTAGGCCGCTCTCTCTCTCTCTCTCTCTCTCTCTCTCTCTCTCTCCCTTTTCTCTGCCTGCACCCCCTGTATCTCACTCTCTCTTTCTTTCCTGGCTTTGCGCTCGCATACATACGTGGGTGGAGAAAGAGATAGAGAAGTACGTGCACACCCACGCTTATACATATATGCATGTGTGTATCTATATAGCTGGACTACTATATATAGCGGCCGTCACTAATCGAACGCATACCGATGCGCACACGGCCCGATACATATACGAGGAAGGCACAGCAACCGCCTTCGTGTCTCTTCCCTCTTATTGCCCATATGTCTATCTCTCCTTCTTGATCCTTTTTCACCCCTACAT
The DNA here is from genome assembly GCA_030522805.1 of Leptomastidea abnormis. Classification (NCBI taxonomy): domain Eukaryota; kingdom Metazoa; phylum Arthropoda; class Insecta; order Hymenoptera; family Encyrtidae; genus Leptomastidea; species Leptomastidea abnormis. The sequence goes on from JAPYZE010006949.1 coordinate 2,645, forward strand.
AATATAACCACCCCTCGTTTTCAAATACATGTATGTATGTATGTATTGTGTGGTCTGTATACATGACTCCCCTGCTCTCTTGACTTTGGTATTTACATTGTCGCTAAAGTATGTGTGTATGTGTGTGTGTGTGTGTGTGAAAGAAAATTGTAAATGTTAATAAATGATGTAAAAAATTGATTTTTTTCTGCTTTTGAGACAAAACAAAATATCCTAATTGTAACACCACTTGAAAAATTTTAATTTATAATAGTTTTTTGTTTTTTAAACTTAATTTTCAGTTCCTTTTAGTCCATTATAATGAAGAAACAAAGTTTGAACGAGATCGAGTCGATTTAGCGTTGCGAGATCAATTGTTTTTTAAAAAAATAATTTAAATTAGATTTATTTTCTCTAAACTTTTTTTATTTTATATTTTATGAAATTTGAAACGAAATTAAGTAAGAAATAAAAGAAATTTATTGAAGTTAAAACTTAAAATATTGAGACCTACAAAAAATGAAATTTACATCATTTACAAAAATCTAGTTTTTTTTTTTATAAAAAAATTTTCATTTTACGTTTTTTAATTACTTAATTTTTTTCTTAAAAGATATACTTTTACAAGCTTAAATTTTCATTTTGTATTATTTGAAAAAAAAATTTTATGTCAAATTAATTTTTTTATAATAATTTTGAAAGTAACTGTTCTGTCCACATTTGAAATAATTAATTTTTAGATAAGCCTTTTGACACTTTATCAAGCGTATTTCGGTGTGTAAGGATTTGTGTAATAGCTCATCCGACCAACGCGGAATCGAACCCACGATCTATGGATTCCGAAACCGTTAAACTTAGTTAACTGCGCTATGACAAGCCTCGTATAGATTTTTGTTTTGAAACATGAAATGGCATAAGCATTTATTTATTAATTGATTAAATATTATGGGTATATCTTTTTTATTATGATTTTAAATCTTGCATTTGGATTTTACATGTTTTTAATAAATTTTGTAATAAAAAAAAAATGTTCAGCGCTAAAATTAATAATAATATGTATAAAACTGCTTGATTCTGGTTCTTATTGCTAGTTCTCACATTTTAATTATTAATGCTACAAGTATAATTTAAATAAAAATCATAAAAAAAATATTCTTTTTTATAAATTAAACAAATGAATATACTAACAAACAATAATTGTTAAAATCAGTTAAGAAAAAAGTATACAATAATTTATATTTTAATTTAAAGACTATCAATTTAAGCAGTCGTTGATTTATGCCCTTCTTCTTATAATACAAATGCCGCATAGCAAAAAAATAAAGTACACACACACAGATCTACACATACAATACTTCCATCGGAATATTTCGCTATACCTATACAGTCCATGACACTCCACGTATATATATATATATAGGTGAGTCAACATCAGCGCGGGAATCTCTTTAATGATCTCGTAAAAAAAAAATCCCCAAGTCACGTCTCGAAGAAAAAGAAGAAGAATAAAAAAAAGAGTCGCAGATGAAACAAGCACGACCGAAAAAGCTTCCTTCTTCTCTTCCTTTTTCCCATATCGCTTTTCTAGCCCGACATTATACACATCGCGTCCCTCCCAAAGCATGACAGAGCGGGTTTCGTATATATACATATATACAACTCGCGCGCTCGTGACACTCATGACAGGTGAGTTTTGTTCTTTACATATCGTCGATAAGCAGATAAGAAACGACGCGTATATATACCAGCGACGGCACACGCTAAAGTAAAGGTGCACGCGAGAGCGCGTGTATAGTATATAGTACCTATATAGCGCGGCAAAAAACAAACTCGGCTCGCCACCAGCTGCTTTTTCGATCAGCTCAACTCTAACTCTTTTGACTTGAACGGAAGACGGTTTATATATCGCGAGTGTATAAGAGAGAGGGAAGGAATGAACGGAGGGAAGCTATACAGACGATTTCTTCCGGCGCGTCTTCTTTTCTTTTCCGGACAAGTGAGAAAAAGACGACACGAGAGTGTGTATATAGGATAAGTAAGCGGGGGAGAGTATAGTATAACAGCTGGCAGACGCGACGCGACAAATCATGTCACGCGAGACATCCTACTACATACGATACATACATTCGTGCGAAATTCTCTAAAACTGCGAGCTATATAGCGCGATATGCTCCTACAACCCTTTACATACTTTGCTTTTCTTCCTTGTCTGACTTTTTTTTTGCTCTTGCTTGGTATAATTTTTTTTTTCTTTTTTTTTTCCTATCTTATATATTCCCTCTGTCTCTCTATACGTGGTTCGTTGTCGGTTTGATAAGTATCGCGTTTACGAGGTTCGATTTATCGATTCGATAATTATATTCCGCTTTTGTTTTGGCGGGGTCAAGCGTGAGTGATCGATGAATTTATGTATATGGATGGGATAATATAAATGGGAAAATGATGATTATGTACCTGAATGAATGATTATTTGATTTGAATCTTATGATTATATATTATTTTTCAGTTTATCATCCACTGGCTCATTTTGTTCGATTGTAATATATGACAATGACTTATTTATATATTTATTAGGGGGGGGGGGAGAGGGGATGTATAATCATTTGGTTTATAGTATATGATAGCATATGTATAAAAGGTAAAGGAACAATATAGATATGTATAAAAGAGAGTAATTATTAAAAAGAAAGGCTCGTTAAGAGTACATAGCTGCTACTGATGCTATACTTGCACGTTTGAGCGCTAATGAAGTTGGACGTTGGAACGGTCTTTATTTTTTTTTTTTATTGAATGCAGTTGTAAATTTAATTGGGAGCAAATTTATAAGGATTGTTATGTATATATATTATGTATATAGATACGTGTGTACGTATGGTATTTAACGGCTGTTTACAATACATATACATAGGTATATATACTATTGTAATTTTAATTTTTGTAATTTATTTAAATGGGTCTGTTATTTGAACGAGGCGTATTATATAGCGACTGACAAAATTGGTAATGATGTTTCAATTACAAAGACTTTTTTTTACAATATTAAAGTAGGATAATAGATATTATACTTTTATGTATATCCTATACCATTAGAGATATGTAATTAACATCATATAACGGATTTTACAATAATCCAAATATTTTTAACATAACAATCAAAATTATTGAATTACTATACAAGAACCAATACGCGATTAACTCTCAAATAAATTGAATAAGATAGTTGGTAACATACTGCAAAATGTATGCTCTTCAGAATTCGATCAATTTATATATACTATACCTATATCGAGTGCCATAAAGATCGAAAGTATTTCATTAATCATAATTAAGTCATCGAAAAGAATTTAATCACCCGCAGGCTTCCACAGATCGCAGATCGAGTAGTTATGCAAGGCCTCATATATATAGCATACACACACACATTTATATGCATACCTAACGTGTCGTTTGAATTCCTTAATCCGTCAATTGACAGTAATTACAAGCTCTTTATTATGATAGCACGCATATATAAGAAGAGCTTGTCTACATTTTAATAAAACAAGATAAAAATTTGATTCCGATCATCAACATTCTCATATATATACACAGGTATATAGTCTCATCTTCGCGGATGGATATATACATGTATAAGTAAAGACAAGCACCTGGCTAATCTCCTTCGCTCTTGTTAAACATCGCCGCCACACTGAGACATCATTTTCACTGCATAAGTATTTATAGATATGCATATATGTGTGTGCCTGTATAGGTATAGATACAGTCGGAGTTAGACCCTCTTAAAAATATTTGGTCGATAAGCTCCAAAAGAGAGAGAGAGAAAGAAAAAGAGATTTGGAAGACGTTGTATAGTAGTGAAGAGGAGAGAGAGAAAAAGAAAGGAACGCATGAAAGAAATGAAGAGGGAAAGGGGGGCATGAGGGAAAGATGCGCGTGGAATGCGGGTGGAGAAAGAGGGGAAGGGGCTGCATAACGAGGTAGCAAAACCGCGCGCGAGGCTCTCGACACGATGAACTTTTTTCTGAGAGCTATAAGTATAATTTATATAGGTATACATACACACACGCGAATGTGGTGCAGTGCGTGAAAGCTGGTACCTATATTATTTATATATTTAACCATTTCGATAATATACGCTTGCGGCGTTATAACTATATGTATTTCGTGTATAATATAGCTAATATCGTTATGAGCTTTTTTTTTTAAATCGGTATAGCACAGCCCTATAATGCAGTCCATCTTTCCTTGCGAGAAGGGCATAAGAGAATGCGGTAAGAGCTGCGGGTATAGCTCTTCCAAAACATATCTCATATATTATATACCGATTTGTTGATCCTTTACTGCTGCTGCTTCGGTCCGCTGCCGCCAACGATACTTACTTGCAGTATCGCGATAAAAAGCGCGTGTGTGTGTGAGAGAGAGAGAGAGAGAGAGAGAGAGAGAGAGAGAGAAAGTATGCGCGTCATCTTCGTGATGTCACTGTGTCCCTACCCTAAAAACAGGAGAAGTCACCCCTTATACACGTATTCAAACTGACCGTTCAGTTCTCTGTGTTCGCGTATAGATACATATAAACATCCAAAAGGCCTGCATGTGTGTGCCAAAGACCAGTTTAGTATGGAGACCAGGATCTCATACGTCCACACCCGCCTCATGTGACGAAAAAAAGTGGTCCGCCGTATCATGGCTAAGGGGACAGCTGACGCGCATCATCAAAGAGCCCGACTTCTATCATACACGTACTACATACTATTCTATTACTATACTGTTACTACTACTACTACTACAACTAACACTACTCTTTCTCTCATCTCTTTCATTCCTATCTTCTTCTTCTTATATCTTTCTTCTATCACTTTATCCCTCCCTTTCAAGCGATATATAGCTATATATGTGTCGTCGGCCAAGATCTATATATAACAATCGGGCGGCGGCGTTCTCAACGCTCTATACCCTTACTCCAGTGATCGACCTTCCGATATCCGACGCATAATTTCTAATTAATTGTGCCCTCCCTTCTTCCACCTCACCCCCCCCCCCCCATTTGTATTTGGATGGTCAAGAAGAGAAAGGGATACAGTATAGGTATATAAAGGGGGGGCCGAAATGTGGCATGCAAGAGAGTCCAACAGCCACCGTCGCCATCGCTGTTTCGCAGAAGAGCTGACCCCAAATAAGAGACGATCATCGCATACTATCTTAACGTATCGTGGGAGTGGGAAAGATGCGCGATTCTCGTCATCCCATGGATGGATATTTGTATATAGGTATCGAATGATAGGTATAGGCTTATTGGTATGGATCTATACATAGGTATAGCCTATTGGTATTGTATTGATATGTTTAGGGATAGATAGGCATATTCAAAGTTTTGACTCTTGATTACATGGGGTTGTAGGTATAGCTATGGAAACGATTTATAGAGATTCATTTTATTAAGATTTTAAACACTTTACCGGATGATAAAGTATTTATGCCTTTTTTTAAATTTTACTCAGTGCGAAATAATTTGGGACAAATTTAAATTTGAGCTTTATGAAAGTAAAAAATTAGGTATTTTTCATAACGCCGAAGGAGACTACACTTTCAACACTTTTTCATAAAATTTATTCAATTTGATTTATATAAAGTGGTATTTCAGCGTTCGATTATTAAAAAATGTTTAAATTAACCTAATTGCAATGTAATATTTCATAAAGAATTATTATATTGTTGCCGATTGCTGCCAGCAAAGTTGCGGCAGCTTAAAGTTTTGCCTGATTTTTTTTTTTTTTTTTTTTGATAAATTTCAGTTGATCTAAGAGTTGATCTCAAAACTAGAGCACTTTAAAGTGAAAAATCCGTGGTGTTCAAAGTAAATCTTTTTGGCGGTACCCACGTATCACAATAATGAGATTTTTAACAGAATTTTTTAAATTAGTACTAAGGACAACAATAATTCATGAATTTGTACTCTCTCACTTTTATTTCCTTGTATGAAGTATCTTAAAATCATATAAGTTAATTAAGTCAATAAACGCAAGTATACACCAGTAAAAAATTAATAATTGTCATTAAAGAATTTTCATTTAAAATCAAGCGTAAATCTAGCTTGACAAGTACATCAAAACTGATGATTGATTACCTACTTCTCCAAAAAGTCAGAAACTGTAGTATACAAAGCAAACATATTATATAAAAACTAATAAAACAAAGCTCCACAATAACACATGAGCTTACAAGAACTAACAGTTTCTCATGTAGACATAACGCGAAAGCCCCTCCTCCAAAAAAAAAAGTCAAGGTATAGCAGTAGCAAGTCAGTCACAACCCTAACGCGGAAAAGATTAAAACCCCAAAAAAGAAAGAAAGAAAGTAAAAGAGAACCACGTTTCTCGCTCGCGCGCGCGCGATATAATTCATCGGAGCTACTGCGACTAAATAATTAGGCGTGCGCTCGAGCGGTACCCACGTCTATATGTATATGTTAAAAGCCTAGCAAGATTTGACTGAAACCCTTACAACGTTATTATTATAGACACATATAGTCTCTAACTCTCTATACAGTTGACTGTTATATATATATATATATATATATATATATATATATATATATATCGGGGTGTGGTTCGGGATGGAATTGATGTGTTGTATGTATGTACATGTGTGTCCATGACAAAGTGCGCTGGATTCCCGCGACACCAACACGTGTTCCGCACACGCGCGAGTCTCTGCTGAGCTGAGCAGAGGCTGGGCCGACGCTTTATATATATATATATATATATAAGTACTACGTCTACGTTATAATATATCTGATGATGCATGCGAGGCCCCTGATGGAAAAATGCGAGCAATCGCGTGTAAAACAGTATATAGGGTGTTACTGTGTGTGTGAGTGTATGTGTCGGTGTGTCTAAGAGACAAGAAGAGTAATGTGTATAGTACAGACGACAAGAGGGAGGAAGTAAAGAAGAAAACTGGAGATAGAGAGACGCGGCTCGTCGGAGATGTGTAATTGCGCGTGTGCTTGCCCCGGGAAAAATTAATTACGCGACCCTGTTTCTTTTCTTTTTTTTGTCTTTTCATTTTCTTTTTCTCTGGTGTAGATGCATGTACATCCGTATTGTGGTTTATTTTATTAACCAGCCTCGAGAATTTTTTCTAGATAAAAAGTGATTTTAATTTGTTAATGTATCTATAGATAAGGTTGTTGTTGATTTTTTTAAAAAAAAAGCTTAAGCGATTAGTAAATTTATTAATTTTTATTGATTTAGCGTAGAAGTATTTGTAAAGATTTTATACAGCAAATTCGTAAATATAGCGAGGCTTGAGTATCTATACTTGAATTCTTGCCAGAAGAGCGAATTCGCAAAAAATGTTTTTTTTTTTTTTTAATACATTAAATAATAAAATAAAATAAAACCAAAAATATCACATGCTCCTATACAAACACTTGTAATAGGTATACACTCTACTTAAGCTACTCAAGTTTAAACCCCTGAAAAAATCATGTAATAATAATCTAATCTACCTCATCTTTCACCGCGGCATCAGAAGTCGCACAACAAACTTTAATACATATACAAGAGGCTTGTCTTAATTACACCGTCTCGGTGGAAAATTAATTAAGAGCCAGCGTGAAATTAAGCTCTCGC
>JAPYZE010006951.1:0-12042 GCA_030522805.1 Leptomastidea abnormis
CTGGTTTTTAGTCGTATACGATAGGATCGTCTGTCATCGTACTGATGAGCCCAACAGGCGATCCAGGGCGAAACGACTCTTTCTTTCAATTTTTATATTATTTTTTTTTAGTTCGCAATCCCATCAGCATCTTATAAAGTATGTATTTTACTTCTGCGAACATTAGCATCTTTTCATTTATTAGTAATAGAAAAAACTTTAGCATCGTATATACCCGACTCTATTAATCCATCTTGGAAGAAGCTTCAAAAGTCCTACTCGCACCTACACTCTGAGCGTCAGTAAACTCGCAGTTCTCATAAGAGGCACAACACATGGCTGATCAAAAACCCGAGCTTGCACTCGAAAGATTAGAATTGTGCTATAAGTATGGTAATCGTTGTTTGGAACAAAAATTCGCGAAAAAACGTGAATTTATATGTTACTGCAACAAATTCAAGGATCACGTTATTGGTTCTTGGATCAAAGGACTCTCGATGAAGGAAATTGAAAGAATATACGGTGCGTGCGAATCCACACCAAGGACTTGGATTAAAATAAAATATGGAAATCGCAAAAACACAATTAGGGGACGCTTTCGCGATTTGATTAAAAACGGAGTCAAGTCAGATAAAGTCATTAAAATTCTTTTAAATTATCAGCTTCCACAACCAGCTTTTATTACCGGGCGGAAACGAAAAAGATCTGATGGTGAATCTGTTGATAATTGAGTTTAACATTATATATTACACACTTTTTTATTTATTACTTTGTTGAGCTACTTTGGTAAAAAAACTCGATTTAAAAAGTTCAGTTATACCGAGTACTTAAATTTTTGAGTTTCTCAATTTAATTGATTTTTACAACAATTACGTTGTTGAAGCTCGATGGATACGCAAACATGACACACCGATGAGCCTAGTAGAAAAATGGCTAGGAATTACATCAGATAGAAGTAAAAAATCTGCATTAATAAACATAACTGACACTTATTATAATGCGTGTTTTGGTGATTGGCTTCTAGCAACTTGTAAAAGATCACCAATTTAGCCGGATATTGATTACAATTCACAAAATGAATGTCAGATTAATCAGCGTCAGGAACTGGGAAGAGTTAACAATACTTTTTCCAAATTCTTACAGAGATGTAAAATAAAAGATAGCAATTTTGTTTTAAATCTGCTGAGTAATCTCGAAATATTTATCGTAATGTTTAATGATCATTTCGATTTTGATGCCAAAGTCTTGTTTGCAAAACTAATTGAAAGATCAAATATTTCCCGACTATACGTGAACTGTCTCACATACATTTGTGAGAAAGAAATGAAAAACTTATATCTAGATGAATTTCTAAATAGAATAGCAAACAGAGACCATGAGTTATATGCTGGCTCTGTAAGTTTCGCGAAGGTTATTAAAAGTAGTGAGCGTTACAAAATTGGCAATAAATTGGATGATAAATCACGTTTTAAAGATTTAATCAATTTAATCAAGAGACCGATATTTGCTGAAATCGTTTTACAATATGTAAGTATATTTTTTAAAAAACAAAATTTTAATTATTTTGTATATAAAGAAATAAGCTTATTATACAAATTCGGTAGGCCAGCCTGTTGGGTCAACCACAATTTGTATTGTGCAACATCATCAACTCATGACGTCACGTGACGTTGCACGTTCAATAGATAAAATATATAATAATACTCTCTGATATGTCGCGTTTCTAGCATATAAAACTATAGAGATCCTCTATTTATCTTAAATAAGACTTATACGTTTTACATTTGTCTGAGATCATGCACGCAAGAAGTGTTTTAAAAAAAAATTATAAGCGGATTTTATTATGTGAAATAAGTTTTAAAATTGATTTTTTGGATATATGTTTATTAATAGGTTACGGTTGAAAAAAGTTGGAACATATTGCAGCAATTTAAGAGTTATTTGACAAATTTACTACAAAAAAATTTTGAGCTGATTCCGATTTCTACTATTAAACTGAAACCAACACCAGTTTCAAAATATTTTATTTTGGAAGAGGAAAAAAAATCTGTACAATTATCTGAAAATAAGCAAACGGAAGGAAACAAAATCTGATGAAAAAAGTATCCATGAATGCGCTAAAGGTACGTTATTTTGTTTAAAATCAGATCACGAATAAACGGGCTTTACTTTAGCCATCTCAATTTTATCTATCCGAAATTAATTTAAATTTACTCTGAATTGCTTAATCTGAATTTGTATACAAAACGTAAACTTTTTTATTCCAGAGTGCGTTTAGTTACAAACCATATTGACTATTATCAAGACTATGAACGAGTTAACTTTAAAGCTGAAAGTTCAATTATAAATAAAACACCTTAAGTCCAAAGATATTATATAAACAAGCAATATAACTTTTCGTAAGTATGAGAAACTTGTACTGTCATGAATTGTACATAAAAATACAGCTTTTTGTCTGTTTAGTAGAAAAAAAGTATCCACATCAAAATTATACACCGAAATTTTGCATAACACCACTATGGCTGATCAAGAACCAAAGCTTGCACCCGAAAGATTAGAATTGTGCTATAAGTATGGTAATCGTTGTTTGGAATGAAAATTCGCGAAAAAACACGAATGTATATGTTGCTGCAATAAATTCAAGGATCACGTTATTGGACTCTTCATCAAAGGACTCTCGATGAAGGAAATTGAAAGAACATACGGTGCGTGCGAATCCACACCAAGGACTTGGATTAAAATAAAATATGGAAATCGCAAAAACACAATTAGGGGACGCTTTCGCGATTTGATTAAGAATGGAGTCAAGTCAGATCAAGCCATTAAAATTCTTTTAAATTATCAGCTTCCACAAACAGCTTTTATTACCGGGCGGAAATGAAAAAGATCTGATGGTGAATCTGTTAATAGTTGAGTTTAACATTATATATTACACACTTTTTTATTTATTCATTATGTCAACACTTGGCTTTTGAATCTCTGGCTTGTGCAAAAAAAATTACTTCTGAAATTATCCAAGAAGTAGTTTATAATTTACAATATTTTAATGTAATTATTACTTTGAGCTACTTTGGTAAAGAAACTCGACTCAAAAAGTTCAGTTATACAGAGCACTTAAATTTTTGAGTTCCTTAATTTAATTGACTTTTTTGGTGGCTTGAAAGATCCGAGTATAAAACGAGTTTTCTGACTAAAAGTTTCGGCTCATACTAAAAATAACTTTAAAAACTGATGAATTGCAATTGAATAAGTTATCTAAAGTTATAAATCTTGTAAATTTTAAAATCAACCAAAATTTTATCTGATTTCAGAAGCGGCAGTCATCAAAGTGGCTCCATTGATGAAAACGTAACTTCTCCGTCTTAAAAATCTAATAAGAAAGAACCCACACAAGAAGAAACAGATGGTTGTTTGATATGCTCAATTGTGTATTGACCGAGTGACACAAAAAAGAGAACAAATCATTTTGTGAATTTGAAGAATTAGATAAAAATAATTTTGAATATCAAAAAAATTTGAGCCTATAATATAGAAAGTGAGATTATTTTAACCTTAATTATTTAAAAATTTTGTATAATAACGAAACTAAGCTTTAAATTGACCGACACGTTGGGATGGTGGTGAATACGCAGCTCCACCGATCAACAAAGCTAAGCAGCATTGGTAAAACCGGATGGCTGACCTCTGACCCAATATTGCCTCTGTGGCTTTGGGGATCGGTTAGTTGGGTTTCTTCTGCCATAACAACGTGAGCGGAAATTGTGCAGAAGTTCGGGCTGGGCGCCCAGGCCTACGCAACGTGGCGTGGGCGTCCAGTCGGAACTCAGGCAATGCACTAAGTCATTCCGGGTCGGGTTTTTTCCCTCTGGGTTATCCCCGGCCCACAGGTCTTATCTTGGGCGAATGCAGAGTAGCTTCCCTTCTCCCGCCCCTCCCCCCTAAGATAAGAAAAAGTTTGAAATAGGATATTAGGAGGGTGCCCCCGCGACTTGGCCAATAGGCTGTCGCGAAAGGTACAAAAAAAAAAGAAAACCAAGCCTTACATTATTTTGTAAAAATTGTTACAATATAAAAATGTTAAAAGAGTTGTTTGGGATTTAGCGAGTACAAAATAAATCTTGCCAAAGCAAGAAATAATAAAAAAGGAAATAAGCAAAATACAGATTAAAAATATATAGTCGTTTCGCCCAGAATCGTCTATTGGGCTCATCAGTAGGATGGTAGACGATTCTTTTCATACGACACAATGTAGAGAAAAGTAACTAGAAACAAAATTTTTATAAAGCAAAAATAGAACTCTGTATATAATAGAAAGATACAAATAGTGAAGCGAGAAACGAAAATCGTATATGTCGCCGCATAGCGGATGAAGTAAGAACTAAGAAAGGACTGGAAATACTACGAAAAGACATCAAATGAAAGAATAAAATAATTTTTACCACAAGGAGTAAAGGCGTTGCTGAAAATTACAGCTAACATCCAAAATCCACGGGTTTGGCAAAATAGTATTGACCATTTTTCACCCAAGGTATAAATATTACAATTAAGAGAGATTTTATCACTCGCGTATATGTTAAAATGTTAAAAGAGTTGTTTGGGATTTAGCGAGTACAAAATAAATCTTGCCAAAGCAAGAAATAATAAAAAAGGAAATTAGCAAAATACAGATTAAAAATATATAGTCGTTTCGCCCAGAATCGTCTATTGGGCTCATCAGTAGGATGATAGACGATTCTTTCCTATACGACACAATATAGAAAAAAGTAACTAGAAATAAAATTTTTATAAAGCAAAAATAGAACTCTGTATATAATAGAAAGATACGAATAGTGAAGCAAGAAACGAAAATCGTATATATTGTATTATATACAGAGTTCTATTTTTGCTTTATAAAAATTTTGTTTCTAATTACTTTTCTCTACATTGTGTCGTACAGGAAAGAATCGTCTATCATCCTACTTATGAGCCCAATAGACGATTCTGGGCGAAACGACTATAAATTTTTAATCTATATTTTTCTTATTTCTTTTTTTATGATTTCTTGCTTTGGCAAGATTTATTTTGTACTCGCTAAATCCCAAACAACTCTTTTAACATTTTAACACATACGAGAGTGATAAAATCTCTCTTAATTGTTACAATGTAAACTTTGTACAAATATTTCTCATCTGAAAATGAGAAGTGTTAATGACTAATAAAATATTTGTACCTTTATAAGCAATAGTAATAAAATATTTTCGAAATTTAATTATAATACATGTATAAAAATAATAAACTTAAGTATTTAAAAAAGCCACTTACCATTTCTTATTTTTGTTCACTTTCCGGCAATTTTCTTTTCAATTCCTTTTTTTACCCTTAGCTGACACCAAGGTCCACCCGGCTCCAAAAAAATGAAAAAAATTAACATTTTTTCAAAAAAAATTTTCCGCCCTCCGGCCGGGAAACGCCAACTCCCGAAAAGAAGTTGTTGTTTTCCGGCTACTTCGGACGGAAAAGTCGTATACGCACTACGGCAGGGAGTAAAGAAGCCTCAAATCACCAGGTTCCCGCCCTCGGCTTCGCCTCGGGCGTAAATATCTTGGTGGTCTGGGACCTTCTGCACTTTCCCTGCCTAGGTGCGTAATATACTGTTACCATCCTCAACGTGAGTAAATACTATATTAAACACCTAGGCAGGAAAAGTAAAAAAAGTCCCGGTGATCTAAGGCCCCATGTAAAAAAATTGAACATAGATTATGCATAAATTATGTATAGTCGATTATGCATAGAGTATGCATATAGGATTGATTGAGCATAATCTATGCTAAGTTTATACATAAATTTGTAAAAACTGCGTTATTTTTTTCCTGAAAAAAGTTACGTAAAATTAAAAAATTTTTCAAGATAAATCTGATTAAAAATCTTAAAACATATATTCAAAATACGAGATGGTATTATTACGATTGTTCATCTCTTTCTCGGTACTAATTCAACTCACAATCATATGTTGGTTAAATTGTGATGATCAAACAGCTAGTCATCCGATTCTTTGCACAAAGTGAAAAGTCTTAAAATATTTAATGAAATAACATTATAAAAAAATTTTACATATCTGATGTTCAGAGGTTACAATGTTTGGAATATCCTCCAAGTTAATAGCATGCGTCTAATCTTTCGACTCCAAAGTCCTGAATCCAAATCAAAATCTGATCTTTTTTGAATTCCGATAATGAGTAACATATTTAAACGTTATTTCAAATTAAAGATTTTGTGTGAACTTTTATTTTAAATCCAAAATTGAAGCTTGTCAACAAATTTTGTACTGATAGCTTGTAAAAAAACATTAGGCTAAATATTTATATTTGAACTTAGTCGCGCTTGCAGCAACGAAATGAATGTTCGTTTTCGTAAACTACAGTTAGTTTATAAGCTGTCAATGAACAATTTGTTGACTAGCTTAATTTTTCCATTAATAATAAAGTTTACAAAAAATTTTACATTTAAATAAAGTTTATGTGCATTATTTATCATTGGCAGACGATGATGACCGAATTTTGATTTAAGAAGTTGAAAGTTTTGACGCGTGCTCAACCCTTGAAGGATATTTCAAACATTGTAACCTCTAAACATCAGATACATAAAAATTTTTTATAATGTTATTTCATTAAATATTTTAAGACTTTTCACTTTGTGTAAATTTTTCACAGATGATAGAATCGGATGACTAGCTGTTCGATCACCACAATTTAATCAATATATGATTGTGAGTTGAATTAGTACCGAGAAAGAGAAGAACAAATAATACCATCTCGTATTTTGAATACATGTTTTAAGATTTTTAATCAGATTTATCTTGAAAAATTTTTTAATTTTACACAACTTTTTTCGGGAAAAAAACGCAGTTTTTACAAATTTATGTATATATTTGGCATAGATTATGCTTAATCAATCCTATGCATAATTAGTTATACAACTTTTCCGGATGAAGCATTTAGTCCAGTAAAATAAGACCTGAAATTGAGAAGTCACTGAAATGGAAGTTGCTGAATTTTGGATATTATAGGTAAATCGAGGGCGTAAAAACGATGGGCAAATCTGCAAAGCTACAAAATGCCGCGGGGTCATGCAAAATTTTGCAAACTAAAATTTATTTCGTTTATATATCGGGAATGGGAGCTCGTAGAGAACAATGGCTTATACCATTCGAAAGGGCGTGAAAAAATCTATAAGAAACGATATAAAACTCGAATTTGATGAGTGCAAAATCGCGAGATAATTGTAACCCTACTGAAAAATCTCACCTGAGAACTCACCTGAGATCTCATGCCAAAATCTCATATGACTTTTTTTGTTTAACACAGCTTAAAATAAAGTTAGAAATGATTTCTGAACATTTCTTAAAATTTGAGAACTTAGAAAAATTTTTCAAAATTTAGGAACTTAGATAATTTTTTCAAAGAAAAAATTCTAAGTTCTCAAATTTTAAAAAATGTTCAGAAATCATTTCTAACTTCATTTTAAGCTGTTTTAAGCAAAAAAAGTCACATGAGATTTTGGCATGAGACAGGTGAGATTCTTCAGTAGGGAAGTTATAAAATTATCTCGCGATTTTGCACTCATCAGATCCGAGTTTTGTATCGTTTCTTATAGATTTTTTCACGCCCTTTCGAATGGTGTAAGCGATTTTTCTCTACGAGCTCCCATTTTCAAGATATAAGCCAAATAAGTTTTAATTTCCAAAATTTTGTATGATCCCGGCATTTTCCAGCTCTGCAAATTCACCCATCGTTTTCTACGTCCTTGATTTAGCTAATATCCAAAATTCAGCAACTTTCGTGACTTCTTGATTTCAGGTCTTATTTTACGAGACTATTCACGAGGTGAACGACAACCATATATTTTATGAACTTGTCAATGAGTTTATATACAGAAAGTGAGTCGACTGGTTTTGATTTAGAACAAAGGCTGTTATGCTCACAGATATTCTCCTGGAAAAATTATTTATCTCAGCGTGATACACAAGAGTGTAATACGCCAAGAAACAGACAGACGTTTTCGTTTTGCGTATTTTCAAAGAAAAAATATATTTATTTAAGCGATTTTCAAGTGATATTCAATTATTATTATTATTATTTACAAGTTGGATTTTAAAATATTTTGTGTATGATATGTGAAAAGGTAGATTAAATCAATTTAATCTTCCTATATCTAAATGAATTCAGTCTATAAGATGATAGTTAATTCAGTCTAGCCTACTATCACCAGATGTGAATTTTCTGAATAAATGTTCATTACTACAACATTTACGTACAATATATCTAACATGATAAAGTAATTACTAACCTAACATACACGGTCACAAAAGACGAACAAGTGTCAACGAATTGCCACTATAAAACGTCTAAAAAAAGATTCATAATTAGTCAACGCTTACTCTTTCACGCATAAAAGCTGGATGTACTCCTCCTACTCAAGTTATCTCGTAAAAAAGCGTGAAATTATTTGCGCCTCTTTCTATGCCTATATTGTAAAAATAGGAAAATAGTGATGTAGAGAAAAAGGGAAAATAAAATAATTATAAAAAGGAAGAAGAAAATATTGAAATCAGATGACGATGATTCGATGGATAAAAATGAGATATCACTCATCAATCTCATTCATAGTTATGTATTATACGTATGCACTATATTATCCGATAAAAAAAACTTAATGTGAAAAAGAAGATAGACGATCCTCGAGAGTGTACGACCATTACAAGGGATAGAGAAAGAATATAAAAAAAGAAAAAGAATTGAACGGAATGAGATCGTAGGGGAAGAGAGAAATACGAGCTTGAGAGTAGTAATATCAGAGGAAGTCCATTAGTGGCCTAGTACCGTTGTACATGACTTTTCAGTTTACGCGTATATCAGGGAGTGGTAAAGGTAGGACGAAAGAATATACGTCAAGCTTTACACCCGTGTATCCCCGTACGGAAAGAAGAAATAGAAAAAGTGGGGTAGAAAGATGAGCTAGAAGAAGAAAGAAAGGGAGAATATATATCGATGAGGACAGATACAGATTAAAGGGGATGAGTAGGAAAAAATAGGGCGAGGATAATAGAGTAGAAGGAAGGAGATAAAAGATGAAGGGACAAGCGAGCTGAGAAGATCAGATTTAAGGTGATGAACAAAGTAGAACTTTCTTCTTAAATGCCAAGGGTGTATAAATAAGATTATGGGTCGCCTTTTCTTAATCAGTGTGTAGGTATTTAGAGCTTTGATCATCATTACTACTCTACTATTACTCACGGCATGGGCTTATTGTTGATTTTTTTTTCGTTTTTTTTGTTTGTTTTTTTAATAACACTTTTACATTTGACGAGCGAGCCAGAGATGAAGAGACAAAGTTTTTTTGTTATTAGGTCGAAAATAATACTTACATTGTAAGTTTTTTAAAAATAAAAATATCAAGATTAAATGAGTTAAACTGAATAGACTGATGATAATGTAGGCAGTACTTTTTTATATGAACACACGCTAATTAAATAATTTTCGTGAATGTGGCATTGACTGCGATTTTTTAAAAAGTTATTTGAAATTGAAATTATATTTTTTTAAGTATGAAGTTTTTTTGAGACGATTTTGATCATAGAAAAACTATGCGAATTCTTTGGCTTATACTTAATTTTAAAAAGGACCGAATATAATTAAATTAAATCATTGAGGAAAATTGGTAGAAAAAGAGTTAGCACAGTCTTAGCGAGTAAATTAATTTTTGAATTGTATATTGTAATAATTATTCAATTAAGAGAGAGAGAGAGAGAGTCAAAGAGATCAATCAAATTATTGAGTGACAGTTAAGATAATTAACAATATTCTATTTGAAAATAAGAGCATTGATTTTCAGATAATTAACATTACGACACTGTATCAAATAAATATATGCAACATCATTAAACACCATAAATATATCCAAGAACAAAAGGTCATTCATTAATTCACGTACCATTGATAATTTCACAAAATGTTAATTTCAATAATTCCATTACCCACATACACATAACTCTATCTTTCCTAATAGTTTTTAATAAAACTCTATTATTTAAACCTATTATAGTTATAATCATTCTTATAACTAGCATTAAAAAAAAACTTGATTTTTCATTATCTCACGATTATTTAAAGTCTAAAAGAAACATTTCTGGTTTCAGTTAATCATTACATTATTTAGTGAAATAAATTGTCACCTGTGGCTTACGTATACCCTATAAAGTTATAATAGAGTAACTAAAAGATAAGTTCAGTGCTCGTTTGGCTAAATATAACTTGTTTTCTTATGTTCTCTCTCTCTCACTCCTTGTATCTTTTTTGACTCTTAAATCTTATATTAAAATTACTGCGCTTCTCATTAAGAATTGATTAATTTTATATTAGCCGATAAGATCGCGAATATAGCCACGTATATATTAGAGGGGTTTGAGCTACCTGGTATATTTTATACACATAGTTTCGAAAAGTCAAGCATAATGCAAACCCTATACTTTCGATGTACTGTGCACATCATTTATGCATTCCGTAAAGATGAAGAAGAAAGAATGAAGCTTTCTAATTAACTCGTCAAACACATCGATTTTTATATTATCTATATCCACGCTTACTCAATAATTCAAGTGTAAGTATATTAGAGAAACGAATAAAAACATAAGCTCTAATTTACCAAATAAAACTTTTCTTACTGCTGCATATGTAAACAAAAGTAAATGAGAATTTATATGCTGCTAGGTATTAACATTATCCGAGTTTTTCCAGTATCTAACTTATAATACTCTCTTTTACATAGGTATACACCTTGGACGACTCGTTCAAATTAATTGACCTGGTGTCCAGAGAGAAAATTTATGTGCATGTGCGCACGCGTGTGTGTGTCGAAGGGAAGTATTCGAAATTTGAAGTGAGTAAAAGAGTAATTAGGGTTGAATGAGGGATGGGGTAGTATGTTCGTGCTAGACGCATTTTGGGAGAAACAAGGAAAAAGCGGGAAAGGGACTTGAGCAAGGAGACTATATATTGATTAGGGTTGATGACCGACTTAGATTGTATACGTGAGACATTTGGTTTTCTTTCTCTTATTCTTTTTATAGTTTTGATATTGTTTGGCTTTTTGGACAATTTTGTATAATCTGTATTCTAGGTCAAAAATAATTCTTTGTGCAATAGTTATCATATATATTTTTTCAATTTTATTTTATACTTCTTACTTTAATAAAAAATTTTCTTGATTACAACTTTTTGATAACTTTAAAATTAAAAAAGCACTATATGTGTTGGTACAACACTAGATACAGTAAAAAAAAAAATTATTCGACAATTCTTCCATCTAACAATCGTTTTGACAACACAAATTCAAAAATCGATACAATTAACGCATTTTTTCCCTATTGTTAATGTTAATTACTTTTCGAAAATTTAGTTGCAATACTAAGATGAATCCAGCAATTATGCACATTACACAAGTACAATGAAATGATCCAACATTCTAATTGGGCTATGACTTAGACTATTCAAATTTTTCTTTTTCTTCGAATACATCAAATTTGTTGAAACATTTTATACCTAATTATAAAAAATGTAGAGTCTAGGAAAAAAAAGAAATTTAATTATTTTCTACTATTTGAAAGGATATCCAAATATGAAATCCGGATATAATATTCGATAATTTCATTGAACGAATATTCGTTATTCGAATTGTGAAAATTCGATTTTCTTTTAAGGATAGAGGAAATAATTTCATTTTTTTTTAAAAATTCTTCACTATTTATATTTTTAATTTTTTTAACAAAAATTTTATTTATTAAAAATAAATCAAATATCCAGATAATATTTGAAAAATTAAATATTATTGACTATTCGAATTATTCGAAGTCCCAGCCTTACATTCTACATCAAGTAGAAATCGCAAACAGGAGAGCACGAGACTAAGAAAATTAAACAGTGGTGACTTGGTCAAATTAGTCAGTGAGTATATTTAAGAGTCTAATTGCATATAAGAGAGCTACACAAACGTG
Source organism: Leptomastidea abnormis (assembly GCA_030522805.1). NCBI lineage: Eukaryota > Metazoa > Arthropoda > Insecta > Hymenoptera > Encyrtidae > Leptomastidea > Leptomastidea abnormis. The sequence goes on from JAPYZE010006951.1 coordinate 12,008, forward strand.
CTTCCGCATCGTCTATAAGTGTTGTGTACGCGGGA
>JAPYZE010006959.1:0-15401 GCA_030522805.1 Leptomastidea abnormis
ACAAATAAAATAAAGAATCAAGACCCTCCTCCCCCTCCTTCCAGTCGATAACCTAAGGGGTTAAATAAACTATTATAAAAAATATAAATAAATAATCAACTCCCTAAACGGTCAATAACCTAAGAGGAGCGGGAGTAAATGGTTTTAATCAAATAAAAATAATCAATTCCCCAAGCGGTTAATAACCAAAAAGGCAGGGAGTGAATTGTTATAAACAAATTAAAAAAATAATAAACCTCCCCAAGTGGTCAATAACCAAAAATGTAGGGAATAAATTTTTATAAACATTTAAAATGGTTGATATCATAAAGGGCAGGACGTAATTGTTTATAAATAAGTAAAATCAGGTTTAATATTATAAAAAAAGACAATCTCTCTGCACTGCGCGAAATTAAAAATTACGAAATATAAAAAAAATGGTGTAGGTAAACACAAGTGGTTTACTTATTAAAGGTAAGTAAATAATTGAAAATGAAGTTATTTAATAAATAAAAATATTTTATGTTTATTTATGATATATTTATGGTTTTGAAGGTTTACAAAAAAATTTTTATGTCATTAAAATTTTTGTGTAACAACTAATCGTACGACAAAAATGAATACTTGTTTATATTTTTACAATATTTAAAATGATTTGTATTTTATATAATTAATTATACTAAAAAGGAAAAAAAATTGATTTTATTTTAACAAATTTTTTTTTAATTTGAATGATCCAAGTTATAAAAAAAACAATATCAATATAATATAATATGTGGTATTTATTATAATGTAGATGTATTTTGTTAACGAAGGTTTTTCTGCAATTTTTCCATGAATTATTATACATTTTATATCGTTGATATTTCTTTATTTTTTTATTTTTGTTATCAAGATAAAAATACATTATTTGTACTATTTGAAAAATATGTGCGGATGTTTGAAATCATTTGCAAATAAAAAATAAAGTTATTTAATATTTAATTTTTTTGTTATTTAATTTAAATAAATTTATTTTTGTAACTTAATTTTCTTTGGATATTATATATTATAATTGTTGTTAATTAATAAAAGAAAGCTATCAGTAAAAGTTGTAGGAATAAGATTTTATATTTTAAAAAAGTCTAGTAGTTTAGCGAAGTACACTTTTAAAAATTTTACATTTATCTTCTTCAACCGCTTTCACAAAAAATACCTGCAACACAATATACATATTTTTTTTACAATTGTTTACAATCTTAAGTTAAAAGCATTATTTTTTTAGCAAAGATTCTCCATAATACCTATAAATATTGATTTTCCCTTGTTTACTTTGAAACAAAAATAACTAGGAAACGATTTTTAAAAACAATACTAAGTAAAACCTTGAAAGCAGCAACAGCAAGAAAGAGTACCAAAAAGCGACTTCAAGCTCTTATAGAGACTCCCGGTTCGGTATATACCTCTCTTCAAATAAATCATCAAAAACTGTTCGAATTTTTCTTTTCTTTGACGCAACATCGAAAATGACAATTCGCTTTTTATTTTGTATTCCAACAGAGCATTGTTATTTTATCAATCCCCTTGCTCACTTCATACTTTTATCGAATTTACGTTTATCAATCTTGCGTTGAAAGCATGAAAATTTCGGTTACAACTGTGTAATCGAAATCCACAAAACTAAATGGACAGTCGATTGAAAAAGACAGTTGGACCTTTATTTAAAATCAACCTGGAACTTATCTGATTTCTATCTAAAGCCAAACCCAAATAGCGTCTTTACGTATAAATGAGATTGGAGATAAAGGATCGGCAATCTAGTCTAGGGCTTCATTGATATCTTTTATTCTATGACTGAAGGATGAGCTTAACAGACCTTTTGACAATTTTAGAGTTGAGCACGTGCATTGACCCTGAAAAATCGACGAAGTTTAAGAAGAATATAAGCATAATGTCAAAGATTATTAATATTATCCAGATGACAGCATGAATTTATATCCATTGAATGAAAAAAAGTCATTTCTTACTAAATGTGTTTTTTCAAAAAATAATGGAGAAGCTACTACAATGTACAAAAAACATCTTCTCAAGAATGCAAAAGAAAAAATTTTGTGGTCAAATCTACATAAATGTCTGGCAAACATCCAGGCCAGTAAAAATAATACCTATACTCTCAAGTACTGCACAAGTAAAAAACAAGATCTGTAGACTCTTGATGCAATAGATACATTAAACATATTAAGAAACTTAACTTGAAGCCGTTTTAAGTAAATCAAGCTTTACATTACTTGATTTTTATCACTAATTTTTCTATATCTGTTTAAACAAGAAAGTGGCATATTTTGGATTTGCAAAAACAATAATCTTGTTTAGACAGTATTAAATTGTTATGAGAAATGTTTCAATTTGAAGCATGATATCAATAAAGATACTTTTATTCAGATATTTTATTGCTAATTACTAATAATTAATTATAATTTTAAAAAATATACAAATTTAGTATTGACTTTATAAGTATAAAAAAATTTATACAATCTATCTGTTTGCATTTGCGATTTTTATTCAACTAAAGTTTTGCTTGGTCTTATTAAATATTAAAATATGCTTAATCAATCTACGTACAATAATAAGAATAAAATATACAAAAGAGTCTTCGTACAATTATAGAGTATACTGTAAACATTTTTTTGTATTAAATTTCACTTTTGTTTAAAATTCTTGATTATATGTATTGATGATAACTACAGATTAATTGTAGATAACTAATATAAGTAAAATAATTTTGAAAAGTTTCAATCTTAGTGGTACATTATTTGTAAAATAATATTTGAAAACATGTTTTTGATAGGCAATAATGACTTTGGAGTTATTTATACAAGTTGAACTACTTTAAGTGAAGTTGAAACAAATAATGACTAAAAAAATTAATGAAAAATTTTTTTTTCAAAATATGAGTATTTATCTATTAGGTTTCAATGATAACTACTAAATAATGTGGAGCACTTGTATTGCCAGAGATACTGTAAATAAACGACTTCTATGACTTTTTTCTGCTGTTAATTAAATCTGAAAAGAATTGAAGAAGTTAATACTTATTAAAAAATTAAATCAAATTGAAGAATTCATAAATTAAAATGGACAACAATAATCCTGTATTTGTTTATTTACCATTTATCGTTTCTTTTATTATATTTTCGCTCTAAATAAAAATTTATCATCTCTATAGGAGGTTCAAACTTGGTACCACCATATAAATTAACAGTTGCACGAGCTCTCAATCTTTCTTCAAGATTTTCATTGACCATGCGATTTCGCGTTTATCAGTTTTAATATTTTTCATATCTCTGAAAGCCCTTTCCGGGTCTGCATTGGCGTGTGGAAGAGACAATGCTACAAGTGCGGCTGCACCAAGTTCCAAAAATTCATTTTCGCCATCACTGTTTTTCATTAAATATAAATATCGCCAGAAATCTGTTATGTTTACTTTATATATATCATAAACTTCCCAATGTCGAAACGATGTCAATTTTTCCCATTGTAGTTTAATTTTATTTTCATCTCTGTCAGGAATAATGTTTCTAAAAATTTCTATAAATATTTCAAAATAATTTTTATTATGAAACTCATTTGACACAGCATTTCTTGGATTTAAAAAAGAACAAGCTTGAAGTATCGGACATTCAAAATGATCGAATCTAGAAAACAATAATATTAGATAGGATTGAATTTTTTACATTATACATTGTAAATATAAAAATAATTTAATATTACTTAAAGGAACAGTTTGTTAATGATTTATTAATTACGATTAATACTTTTTGATCTGTAGTCGATACAAAATTTTAGTTTATAATAAATAAAAACAAACCTTTCACGAATTCCCATTGCAATAGCAACAATGAAACTAAATGTATTTTTGCAAAAATCTTGTAAATCCGATCCAAATGATATTAAACACATCCGCGTATCTTCTCCCAAGTCAAAATCAACAAATGGTAGACGATGTTGTGCATCCATCGGATTGATTAGTTCCGCAGGTGTCTTACGAAGGTAATCTCTGTCCATTATACAAGACAGAATGTAAGTTGCTTTGTAAGTTGCTTCAACCTGGCTCTTCACGTCATACATTACAACGCCTTCCTTTTGTAAAAAAATATTCAGTTTATTTAGTTTTGGCAGAACATGCTGTAACATCAAAAAATAACATTTCGTATCCTTTTTTTTCATAATATCGAATACTTCTTCTTCTCTTTTTTGAACAGACTCTTCTTCTTCTTCGGCCAGTTGACTCGATAATTCAAGTAATGCGTCCCATTGTTCGACTATGCGATTTACACAGGCCTCCAATTGTAGCCATCTTATTTTTATCCATCGAAATATCTTATGATGTGGAATACCCATTCTTATTTGCAAATTATACATATCGTGTCTTGCTTTAGAGGTATTAAGCATGGTGTAAACCTTCTCCACCAATATTTTAATATAATCTAGCAAAATTTGGGTTGCATGTTTTGCGACTAAATGGCTTTTGTGCGCTGGACATGTTATGCAGATAATATTTGGAACTACTTCTTTTAGACGAGCTTTCACTCCAGAATTTTTTCCATCCATTGTAGCGCAACCGTCAGAACAAATGCCCAAAATATTTGTTAACGGTATGTCATATTCATTAAATGATTTTTGTATGACATTAAAAAGCTGCTCTACACCTTCCTTTACCTTTTAACCATTGGAAAAAATTTTTGCCACATCCCGAAGTAGTAATTTGACTTCTCCATCAGCTAAATCAGTGTATCTTACAAGAAGAGTTAAGGCAATATCTTTACTGACGTCTGTAGCCTCATCGATGCATATGAAAAAAAAATTCTTCTGGAGTACGGTGCTAAGCACTGCTTCTCAAAAGTTCCGATAACCTTTACGGAAATGGCACTCGCTTTGGTGGCTCCCATTTTTATTTTATTAAAAACTAGCCATCTATAGGCGCGCTTCGCGCGCTCCATTCTGTATATGCAGATTTTGTTTTGTTTTTATCTAAGCCAATCAGATCACGAATAAAACGGGGGCATCAAAACTTTATTATAGGATTGAAGCAGGATAGATGAATTTTAAATTTTTCAAAAACGAAGAAGAATTTCTACATGAAATATTCATCAGCAACAGCAAACCAACAAATTGCAATTCTGCCCTTGCAATACTTAGTAGTTCATTCGATATTTTAATCAATTGAAAATCAGAATCTGGAGGACGACTATTTTGGCCAGCTTTTTTATAATGACGAGGGGACTTAGCGTGCTTGATTAATGATGATTTCTTGGCACCTAATTTTCTTTGGCAGACTGTACAGAACACTTCTTCGGAATTTTCCAAAAGTATAAGCCAATTTTTAAAGCCAGGTATTAAAAGCCACTCCGATCTATTTGTTTGCTTTGAATAAATCCTCCCTTTTTTCCGATCAGCTTTATCCTATGTTAAAAAATAGAAAAATCTTGCTTAATAACGTTACATATATCAAACGCTAATAATTTTGTAAACTAAAGTTAATTGTCTTTTATAAGTAAGATCAGAAAAATGTTTATTTTAAATATAACTACAAACATATATTTTATCAACCAGCAATTTTATTAACTTTTACTTTCATTTTCAAAATGATAGAAGCATTCTTTGGGAGTCATAAAATTCATATAACTTTTTTTCACAGTCAATTTAATAAAATATTACGCAGTGCTACCAGTAATTGTTATTTATTTTTAGTGTACGATATAAAATATTAAACACAATTTATATTTATAAAATATAAAAATTATGTTTATTTTAAAATTTTTTGTAATTTTTTTTAAAGGAAAAAATAAGTAAACAGCTCACACATGCAGAATAAGAAGACTATAAAATATGTATTTAAAATAGAGTACACTTATAAGAAATAGAGTAAGAGAGAAAAAGCGAGAGCGGGAGAAGGAAAGATAGAGAGTGTATGACAACTAATAGACTTATCATAGATTTATAACTAAATATTTGACTTCCGTTTAATAATTTTGCGATTAATATTTTTATTACATATTACTATTATATATTTTTTGCTATCATCAAATATGTGACATGTATGTTCATGCCTCCAGCATGAATGATTAATTTTTTGGACAATTTGGCTTCCTGCTAACAGTAGAAAATTCAATATTTACGCTTGACATAAAATTTCCTTCTTACCCTGTGACAGTCCAAACTTCCTTCATCACTTTCACCTATTGTTATAATATCCTCATCCTCACTACTCGACATCGCTTACAATGTAATAAACAAAAAGTCTTGGTTAACAATGTCACAACAAAACGAGCAACTATCAAGAGATATTTCGGTACATCGCGATTCTTTTGTTTTTTTACCCGAGTGGTAAAACAGATTACCATTTAAGGATAAATAATCATAACAAATGAGTAACATTGCACAACTGACTATATCGTAAAAAGTATATTGTGTCATTGTTTTTACACCTAGCATTATCTACGGCGTAGAGTAAACAGTGCATTTAATCAACTTAATAATTAATATTTATGTTTGTATTTACCTATTGTTTCATAATCCATGCGATAATTTAATTCAGTTATTGCAAGTATTAGTATATTCAACGTTTGTAAATATACAGCTAATAACGAGAGCAACTGTATGTCAGTTAATATTTTCGAGTAAGTATACCATTGTGCTTTTTTCTGTTAAATAAGTATATAATTGAAATTAAAGTCATGTGTATTTGCGATGGATATCACTGCAATATTTTGTATAATACATACTTTCTTTTTATTTAAATAATATGAAAATGAAAAATTTGTAACCAAATATTGTATCAAATGAAAGAGGAGGCTAAACCTACGTTACACAATAAATAATAACAGAAATTTTATTTATTTATGCAAAATTATTGTTTAAATTTTTAATTGTTATTAACAAATTTATTTCAAATAATTTAAACATTTTACAAATAGATTAATAAATTCCAAACCTTTCTTTAATGAAATTAAAAATAAAAAGTAGGTGTTATCGCTGAAAATTTTATTTAAATAAACAATTAAAGTAACCATATGTAACTAACTGCTTGTAGTAATAATTGAATAGGGCATGCGACACATCAAATAAAACAGAATTCTTTAAGAAACATAATAATTATCAATAATATAAGAATAAAACCAATAAAATTTTGCAATTAATTATCAACAAAGAATTATAAACAAATAAAAATTTTTTTTTCGATAAATTATGCTGAAAATTGAAACTTCATTGCATAGTAATAACAAAATACATGAATTTCACAGTAATCTATAACAAAAAGTTTTAAATAAAAATTTAAATAGTTATAAACAACATAGATAAGCTCAAATAAACTGAATAGTGAAAAATTTAAATGTCACTCAAACGCTTATAAGTGATTCACGAGCAGTTAATATACTTTTTAAATACTTATTAACAATCATAAATTTGTTTAAATTATTAATTGTAAATTAAATTGGTTTCAACTTTTGCTTGTCTTAATACTATTGAATAATTAGTTGATCATTTTGAAAAGAATTTTTCCCAGGGGGCCCCACTTTTACTAATCACTTCTTAGATTTTTCACAGATAAATCACCAATAATTTAATATATATCCAATGAAAGAAGATGAAATCGACCGTTAAACCAAGAGATATAATCCCATAGCCAGAAAAAACAGTCTACTTGAAGCCTCGCCTACAACATAAAAATAAGATGAAAAAGTCTTAATCGCACTCTTGATAATCATGCCAAGCAATGCAATTATAGAAGCAAATTTGTGCGTGACAAGGTAAAAGTAGTCCTTTAGGGTAATAAAAAGGGAGGTAAGCGCTTTATTATTGCAAGAATGATGAAAATAAAATTAATTAATTTATAATTTTAATTAAATAATAATCTTGCGAGGCTGCTTCAAACCTAAATTTTTCCTAGCATATCCTAAGCTTCTGTAAAAATAGATGAAAATAAAAAAAAAATAAATAAAAGTAGGCAAAAGCGTTAAGAAAAAAACGCACCTTGTGGTAATAAGTAGGAAGTCTAACCATGCTCAAGAGCCTCTTGACTGCATTCAAAAACAACAGACAAGCGAAACAGCCAGTGGTTACGACCTAATAAAATTGATCACGCTTCAGAGCCTATGGACTGCGTTAAAAAAAATAGCAGACAAGCGCAACAGCCTCTGGTCTTCAGTTTGAATTTTTCAGGACAGTTTACTGATCCTAATGGTGAACCACACACCATTGCCAATATAAGCAGCCTACATGCACACTAGTAGCTTGAAATACTGTCAGGCTATAAGCTTAGACGGGCACATTCGTTGCCGAAGAAGGATCTTCCTTTTATCTCCTTTTAATATACGCAAGCTTGCAAGATATTATATTTTTTTTTATAAAAAAAATAAGTTTTATAATACAAAATGTCTAAGATTAATTTTTGCAAGACATAAAGCAGCATTTGTTTCTTGAATAGTTATAATTTTAAGGACTTGATTTTTGCATTAAATTTATTATTTCATATTAATACCGATTTGATCACCAATTAGAAACTATTTTTACTAACGTCATAAAACGCACTTCCTTCTCTATATTAACTAACATAAGCATAACAAACAGGTGGCTCTATCTTAACACTCAAATCAAGTACAAGAGACTCAAAGTACGAGGCAAAGTTACTACATTTCCCAAGTACATTCGAATGACGATTCAAAATAGAGAATAAACAAAAGAAGCTAAAGGAGTAATATCGAAAGATGCAACTGGTTTTGTAAACCAAGACTTAAATTATCAGTCATCAATAATATTTAGTTACATAATTTCATGTAAATTTGCATCTTTATGAATTTTATTGTATTTATTATTATTATATTTTTTTTCTCCTCGCATTACCATGATTATTTTAAGTTAGCACTATATAAAAAGAAAAAAAAAACAAAAAAATATATAATTAAAAAACAAAAAAAAATTTTTCTTATACAATCTATTACTGGGCTTATACGCATCATGTTAATCGCTTTATATTTGACTATGTTTATTATTATTGATGAATTTATATTTCATTTATATGCATATAATGTAACAAAAAAAAAACTAAATCACATGTCGTCCTTACATCCTTTGAATCATTTTGTATCACTATATAATTTTTAACTTTTTATTATACATGAAACATTATTTTATTGTAATATTATTGTAAGGAGGAGAGAGACAACTTATTACTATGTTGACGGATGGACGGATGAGTGCCACACCGTTTTAAACACAAAATTTTGTAACATCTTCACACCTACACTACACATAACAATTTTGTACGCGAAAACATACCGATACCCACACATTACACTAACATTAATTTTAAGTATTCAACTACTTTGAATAGGAAACTTTATTATACCTGTAACATAATTAAATAAAAGAAAAAAAAAATTAATAAATAGCTATGTGCTTCAGCACAACACTACATACAACACCACACCCAAACATAACACAGTATGCAGGAATGAGAGTGTTTCAAAAATCATTGACGAGGGTGTCAATGCCCGCGGCTTCGGACGTGTCACGTACGATGCCGAGCTTCGCTCGACGGTACGTGGTATCTGACGGTCTTTAGAGCGTCAAAGGCGCTTAATGCTGACACTAGCATTTTTCGGCGCGACCGCCACTAGCGAGCCCGGTGACGCTGCGCGTTACCGGCAGACGGGGCTAGGCAGTTCGCGACACAACATCGTAGAACGTCTAATTATTAACAATATAACTATCTCTCTCCTCCGCCCATACATATACTTATTTATTAAAGTAACATCAATATGCATATCAGTCGCGCTCATTTCACGACCCCTTCTTTGCAATAAGGGCCATACGTGGCCACGCGAACTAAGAACGCGCACCTGCGTACGTTACAGTATTTAAAAAAAAATAGCGAATGGTTAAATTATGAATTGCACATTGTTTTTCAAACTAATTCAAATACATCATCAATATTTTTTATTTTAAGGGCATGCATCATACCGACGTAGAGACCTACCTCGTATTTTGCTAAGAGAAATCTACTTTATCGGTAAAAAATCGGTTAACCGCTAAATTTCTGTTCTAGGCAATTTTTTTAAATCTCTAAAATATCTTTAAACGTTTCTAATAAAAAAGTTGGCAAGTTTTGGCAAAATCTAAAAACAAGATCTGTCTTTACTATTATTAATTAAATAAACCTTTTAATAGGAAAAGGGATAAATGCGAATAACATAATTTAAATTTAACATGTTAAAAAAATAATCTATTTATTGCGATTTTTCCGTTGGAAATTTATGGCTATTTTCATTTACATCTGTATATTAATAATATATATATATATTTTTTTTCATAAATAATATGCAATTATGAGTTAAAAAATGTAGCTACGAGAGGTCAATTTTTTTTTATGTATAATTTATTATACATAAGAAAAAAATAATGGTTTAATTTTTTTAGGAAAAAAATCATAATTTTTAAAAAATTTATAAGATGTGTTGCTTTTTATAATAAATTCTTATGCTTAAAATAACTATCTACATTAACATAAAATGCAGTATTATATCTATAATTAATATATTAAGTTCGATTAACTTTTAACTATTTCGTACACTGTGTGCTGTAGAGACGGATGACAGACACGTGCGAGCACGTTGCTGCCCACCCGCTCGCCGAACTGGCGCCGCACAGTGGTCAAAAATGATGAAATTTTGGAAACAATTCTTGCGGAGGCAGAGTTTTCAAGAAAAATTAACATGTAAGGGCTCAAAATATTTGTCCGACGATTTTTGACAAAATGTGCTACCGCTTTTTTGATTTTTTTTCATCTTTTTTGAGGGGGTGGGGTAAAGTTGAAAAAATTAGCTCTTCGAAAACACGTTTCTTATCTTATAAAAAAATAAGAAATTTTTTTTATCGATGTTATAATCATTTTTAAGGTTTTTTTGGTCGCTGATCACAAATCTGAAGTCATTTTGACAAAATTTTGCAACCCAAGCCAGGTAAGCAAATAAAATTTTGGAAAAAATTCGAAAAATGCATCATGTATGTCATTTTCAAGGTTTTTTTGGTCGCTGATCACGAATCCAAAGTCATTTTGACAAAATTTTGCAACCCAAGCTGCAACCCAAGCCAGGTCAGCAAACAAAATTTTGAAAAAAATTCGAAAAACGCATCATGTAAGTCATTTTTAACGTTTTTTGTGGTCTCTGATCACGAATCCGAAGTCATTTTGACAAAATTTTGCAACCCAAGCCAGGTAAGCAAACAAAATTTTGAAAAACATTCGAAAAATGCATCATGTATGTCATTTTTAACGTTTTTTTGGTCGCTGATCACGAATCTGAATTGAAATTAATTAAATTATTTTATCTATGCAAGTCTACTTACATTTCTATGAGAACAATTTATGATGTTTACGATTATATTATTTTATATGTAATTTATATGTAAAAGGGGCTTGTCTCCGTTTATGTGATTAAATAAATAAATAAATAAATAAATTCATAACAAAATTCAGAGAACTAATAAAAAAATGTTATTTTTATATTATTGTATCAAGTTCTAAGATATTTACAAATAAAATAATCAATTTGAATAATTATATTAATTTTTATATATTAATGTTAAGTCATTTTTTTTCAACAGGATAAAGCTTTTTGTAACAATGTTTTTTAATTTAAACATTTCAATCAGAATCTGAATCACTTGTATCACTATGAGTAACATCTTCAAAATAGTGCGCATCATCATCGTCATTTTGAATATCCACTGAAGACACTTTTTTTTACGATTTGAAAATATCTCGGGGCTGAACTACACGATCGCCGAGGTTCAACTACACAAAGTACGATAAAAGTTGCAAATTTTAGTTTTTCTGCTTAAGAAAAATTTAGTGGCTTCTTGATAGCCTTAAGTTGATAATCTACTATCAGAAATTTTTTTTTGATTCATTAGAGAGTAGATAAAAAATTGCAAATATTAATTAAAAATTACCCCGCTTTTTGCTTGTCTATTAATTAAGCAATTATTGCATTATTTTTTCTTTATTTTGTTATCACTGTACACTTATAACTGTGAGTCAAATAGTTATATGTACAGTATCTACTTCATGTATAATACCACTTTTTCGCCTCAAAACACTTATTTTGACCCAAACTTTACTTGAACATAGTGTAAAGGCAGCGTGTAGTTTAGCCTCAAGGAATCGTGTAGTTTAGCCTTGTAACTATAAAAAAATTAAGTTACGTAAAAATGACAAAAATAAATATATCGGTCTGATAAAAGAGGGTAATATAACTAGCGCATAGGTATCGAGATAAACGAATTCGCAACCGAGAGCTTCTTCGACGAGCGCGAGGAGGAAGAGGAGTTAGAGAGCGAGGTGACGCAGCCGTTAAGCAGACTCGAAGCCGAAAACTTCGTAGAGTTGTTCGTCGAAGAGCTGGTGAACAAGCTCAGTTGCGCAGGTAACCTGCTACTACTCAGCGACTACTTTGACTACTATTACTATTACTACTTCTGTTTTTTAAATTTTGAATTCTCGTCCTTGCGCTCTATCACATCACTTTTTTCTCTTTTTTTTATCTCATTTTTCTTTGTATCTCTCCTTGTTTCTCTCTCTTTCTCTCTCCTCTCTCTCCCTTTCTTTATCCTTTTCTTCTCTCCCTCTCTCTTTCTCTCTCCTCTCTCTCCCTTTCTTTATCCTTTTCTTCTCTCCCTCTCTCTTTCTCTCTCCCTCTCTCCTCTCTCTTTTTCTCTCTTAGATACATATGTATATAAATTCATTTATTTGCTATTCAGGTTGTGTATATATCGTGTGTAATTCGTACACATACATTCGTGCACGTGCGTGTGTGCGTGTGTACCAAACGACTTTATTTTCGCGACGAACTTTTTACATAATGAGCTTGCAAGCTCAATAAGAGACAAGTGCAAGCAAGAAGAAAAGGATGAGCAAGGAGGAACAATATTCTCAGCGCTTTATTTTCACCGCATTTCCTTTATCTCTACATAATCTTATTTTTTTATAAATTTTAAGCAAATGATTTAAACTGTCTAGTGACTATTTATCGTCCTTTTCTGTCCACAGCTCTGAATAACCTTTATTACTTTCCAACCTGTGCTGTCTTGTACTCCTCCGATATCTTTGGCTCCATACTTGTTTATTTCGACGTTAATCTCGCAAGCTCGCTATCTCTACTGGTAAAGAACTTTTTCTTTTGATTTAGTAAGTTAAAATCAAATAACCCCACTTACGAATCACTTTAACAAAAGCTTTGATAAATTTTTTTTTATGCAGCAGACCTGGCTACCAGGGATATTTGTACTACTTTGTATCAAATCAGCTCGGATATTTTCTGTGTGTTGAAAATAATTATTTTAAATATAAATAGCTTTTATATGTTTTTATAGCTCTAATATACCTGACTTATATAAAAGTATTGTAAAACGTAATATTTTTGATAGATATATTTGAACTTTTAGATTAGTTTGGTAGTTGTCACAAGTAACATATTTTATTGTCTATATTAAAATGTTTTATGTTAAACAAGGTCCATCAGTGCGGTAGTAAGAGATAGGCTGCGGATAATAGGTGGTATACTTTGTATCTGTGCCCTATAGTCTAAGCCTCGTCAAGCCCATTTGCGCAGCTTTCCTTTGTCTCTATTTATTCGACTTTGAAAAAAAGCTCGTACATTAGTAGCATAAGCCAAGTAATTGGGTGTAATTAAGGTAAGGGGTATATTTCTGTAGCAGTAGCAGCAGGAGCAGCAGCTTTCCTTCTTGCTGCAGTCACATTGTCTCGACTTGCTTTCACACATATACTCTCTCGCTGCTTATTTCTCTCTTACTCGGTTAAATGAGAAATATTTTATTTTCTTCAGCTACTCTTTCTCTTTTTTCTTTCTCTCTAACTCGCGTTTTCTCTCTTTCTCTCTTGACCAAGAGGCATAAGGGCAGGGTTTTAGTATATGTACAGGTATACTTGACAGGTAAAAGAATCAGAAGGAATGGGGAGAGAGCGAGCTAAAGCAAGCAGACCAAGCAACCCTCGTTACAAATCAGGACGTTTTGCGGAAACATTTGTAATATATTATTATCCATATTAAAATGTTTTATATTAAAAAAAGGTTCATAAGTGCGGAGGTTAGAGATATGCTGCGGATTATAGATGGTATACTGCGTTCTGCGCCCTTGTCAAAGCCTATAGTCAAGCGACTTTATATCAATAAATATAAATCACCTTTTTATTAATAAATCTAATTTTTTTTTTGCTACGATAAATGTTTGTTTGCAGCTTATTGTATACTACTTGTGCTGCTGCTGTTCCTCTCTCGACACTGGCGTATATTTAAATGGTTAGGCCATTAGCGTCATGCTAGTATATATAGTATATATAGATAGGGTAGGATGTTGGGAGAGAAGGTGAAAACAGATGATGTCGTTGCGAATTCGGGGCTGGAAAACACAGAGAAGATGGAACGGGGGTAAAAAGCACTGAGTCATACACCTAAAGTCGTCACTAGAGATACATAGCAAGAGCAGCAGTATAGCAATCACAGACAGGAAAACTCAGCCGAGATTTTACTAGATTCCTAATTCACGCTTTCAACCACCCATACCCCCCATCGTCATTCTTATTAGCCGCTGCTATTGCTTCCCTTCTACCCCCGTACCTATATACATCCTACTTCTATAGCTCATCGTTCTCCTCCTCCTCCTCCATCTCTTCCTTTTGATCTACGCCACTACATCATGTTCAATCCCGGTATTGAAATTAGCGGGCAGCCACATAAATCTGTGAAGGCATGACGCAGCCGACAAAAATACAAAAAAACCAACAAACCACCTAATTTTTACCTCTTTTAAATGCAGACAATACTCGTACGAGTTTTATCGACTGATGACCTCGATGACTTCGACTGGCCATACTCTGTTCTTTGACTAGGAGCTGCACCCATATCTGGCTCTATACTTTCATCGCCGCTGCTATGATTGTCTCCTTGAACCCCGAACTTGATAAAAACGAATTACTATACAACTATTTAGATCTGCAAATTTAACCACGCATCGACCCGGTTCTGAACGCACAGGTGGGAGATACGCTTTTTATAACTTTTACGAGAAAAAAAAGCTTTTTTAATAATTAATAAATGAATCTAATGATTTTGCTATCTTAGATGAGTCTTTATTGTCGACGTTTCGGGCATCTTGAGATTAAAAAGTATATCAATCTCTGCCCCTCTTCAGGTACAAAATCTATTTAATACAAACGGTCTAAAATTAATATCATAATATATATGTATATAATCAGCGAAAACATCACAAGTTTCACGCGACTTACATAAAAGCCAAGAGCGGCCAACAAGGTACTGCGGTGTGGATGGCGTTTTCGCAAATACAGAGTAGCCGCCGCGCGC
>JAPYZE010006963.1:0-11892 GCA_030522805.1 Leptomastidea abnormis
TACTTGACTTTTAGCGAATAAAAAGGGTTTAAGAATAATATAACGCAGTCATGTATAGCGCAGTTGAAATAAAAAGGTATAACTTCTCTCTATTACACAGTTGAGTCAAGAGAATTTACGATGAATTTGCGTTTAATTAAAAAGGTTCAGAGTAAGACCAGAAAGACAGAGAAAAGTATAAGAAGAAGAAGAGAAAGAGAAAGAAGCAGAATATATATAGCAAAGGAAAATTTGTCAACGAAAATCGCAGCTTGTGATTAAGCTACATTTCTCATCATCCTTTTTAAAAAGAAGGTCTGTACTCGACATTGGCCGTTAGTACAACGAATATATATGTAAGTATAAGACCATATCTTTCCAAACATCTTTCTCTTTCTCACTTATTCCTTCTCATTGCAGTGTGCTAACTCAGGCCCTGGTATGCGCTACCGGTCAAAGGCGCGCTTTAATTAAGGAACTTAGCACATACACATATACATACTCACACCGACTATATATACATAAGCTCAGGCAACGAGGTTAGCCGTCCTGAAAATTAAAGACGCAAAAAAGAAGTGTAGAAGGAAGGTTAGCGAGGTGCTCGCGCAAAGAGTAACTCGCTCGAAGAGCATCAGTGTCGGAAGAGAGAGAGAAGCGACGAGATTCACAGGGTAAGTATAGGAAAGAGAAGCTTGCAAGAGCGTCGCTCTGCTTCGTAGCGCGTGACCGCATCTCGCCTTCCTTGCGGAACGTCGGACTGAACCCGATTACCTCTACATCCTCTCTCTCTCTCTATAACCCTCCCACCTCGTCCTTCATCATTCGTTGGTTGCAATTTGATTTCCTTTCTTTGACGATTCATCTATTTTTTTTTTCTTTCCTTCTTATCTTTTTGATGTTGCTGAGAAATTTTTTTTTCCTTAATGGTACCACCAATCCCATCGTATTTTTACTTTGCAATTAGTCAAGTAATTTTATATTCCATTGCTTTAATAAAACAAATAGTTATCTATCACCATATTCCACACCTGCATCAATTATTAAGTTTCCCATCAAAATATAGACACATTATTATCTATAAATCCGTTAAAATCATTTGGTCGTTATAAAAAATAAAAAAAAAGAAAGAAGATTTATATTCGTCTATATCATACACGCTTTGTTGCAAATGCTTTGTCACTTTAAAAGCCATATGTGGCAAGCTTGCAAGTTATATAGGGGAGAGAGAGTTAATCGACGAATGATGTGAGCGCGATAAAATGACAAATGAGAGTAAGTAAAAGAGAGAAAATATATATATCATCATCCTCTTTTACATTAAAATCGTTTTGTCTGTGATTGAAAGCTTCAAGAGCTTTTTAATGAAAAATTCAATTCGTCATCTATCCGATTCACATATAAATATTATTCCCCTATAACACAGCACATATTTTTAAAAGCTTATATACCCCAGCTGACTTTGTAGCTAGCTCAATTCATAAAATACGTTGGTGTGTGTCAAGTCTCTCTCTCTCTCTCTCTCGTGTCTCTTTTTCCCGCAGTAGGTACTGGTGTGCTTCATTCTTAATTTTCTCCGCATTCATTGTTTCCCTTCATTCTATCCTACAAACACGCGCGTGACGCGTCACTAGAGAGAAGTATAGCAACAGCAGCAGCAAATGAGTCGTGCAGTACGTATGTATGTATGTATGCACGTATATAACCGAGTGCTAATTCCCAGCGCAAAAGTCGCGGCACGTCAACGAGAGCAAAGGCTTGTTCTCTCTTTTTTCTTTTTCTTCTTATGCTTCGTACACTGAACCCAAGAGACTACTACTACTACTACTACTCCTACTGCAACTGCTACTACTTTGTGGCTTGCGGGCATTCGTTCATTCAGGCTTATATATTTTTGCGAAAGCGGAGCTCTGAGGAAACGAGAAAAACTACAGTCATCCAAAAGCCTGGTTTTTTCTACAAGACGAAGAAGAAAAAGAATAAGAAGGAAGGAAGGAAGAAGAAGAGGCACGTGAGGTTTTGAAAGAAATGAGAAGCTAACGCATAGAGAGAGAAGAAGAGAGCCGAGAGCTTAGAATAAAGTAGAAGAGTGGAAACGTAATACACGTATACTTATATGTATATAGTTAGGCAGAAGGAAGGCTATTGTGTCTACATAGCTCTCAGACGACAGTGTCGTTCGCGGCCAACAACTACTACTACCACTACTACTATATCTACACTCATATTGCGTACGCAGCAGTAGAGGCTACAACACTCCCCCTCCACCTTATATCCAACAATGACACTATAGAAAAAAAAAACCGCGAAGGGAGTATAATAAGAAAAAGAAGAAGCATCCATATATAGAGATACACACATGGTGTATACCTATCGAACCCTGCAAGCTCATATATATAGGTACCCCCATATACCCCATACTCATCCTAGGCGAAATCGATTTCGGACTTCAAGCTGCTGCTGCTACTACAAGCTGTGCAAGTTTTTTCTCTCTCTCTTTTATACTCTTACTCTTCTATTCGCCTCTTCGCCATATCACCTTTGATTCAGCGAAATTCGAGACGTCTTTTCCAAGCAC
The DNA here is from genome assembly GCA_030522805.1 of Leptomastidea abnormis. Classification (NCBI taxonomy): domain Eukaryota; kingdom Metazoa; phylum Arthropoda; class Insecta; order Hymenoptera; family Encyrtidae; genus Leptomastidea; species Leptomastidea abnormis. Next base: position 2,555 of record JAPYZE010006963.1, read on the forward strand.
CCAAGTCTTCTTCTTTTTCTTAGGGGTGCCATTGTTTCGTGTGGGAAGTATACCACTACCACGCAATGCGGGGGGGAGGTAAGGAGGTAAGGAGGGATAGTGGAATAGAGGAAAAGACATTGCCGCCAGAGTTGCCAATATAAGGGGTAGGAATCTATCGAGAAATTCGAAACGTGAAAGATCCGCTGCTCTCTATCGTATACACGTTTCTTCTTTCTCTCTTTGGCTTTATTCGTATATATCTACTCTGTCGATTCGTTTCGTTCTCTTTTCCTATACACACATACACTTTCTTATACTCTATACCATTTTATAGGTATATATCATCGGCATTCATTGCTCCTTTCTGATTCCTTCATACCTTGTTCTTTTGTCTTATATACATAAAGCACAATAATACACGAAGAAAACCACAATGTCGCGGCTTTCTATCTTCAATTTTCATCGCTTGACAACTCGATGATTGCGATAGACTCCCAAAGCGCATCGGATTTCTACCCCCTTTTTCCCTCTTTTTACTCTATAATGTTTTCTTTTTTGTCTTTTCTTTTTATTTTTATTTTTTTTTTCACTCATTGTTCTCAGAGCCACTGTACGCGCACTCTTCTTTATCCACTTTCATTAACCGATAAGTTCTTCTCTCTAAGGAGCTATAAGAAAAAGAAAAGAAAAAAAGCGTTATAGCAAGCAGAGAAAAAGCTCGCACCCGCGTATATATAGTATACGTCCTGAATGCGCATCGGAGGAGAGAAGCACAATCTCTTTGGAAAAGGTCGATCGGATTATATAGAGAAGAGGCTTGCACGCGCGTGAGAGAGCAACCTTACTTTCTTCTATATATACATCATCTTTCCCCAAGCGCATTCACGTATTTAAGAACGTATGTATGCGGCTAACCGCTTGGCAAACTATATTTATATAGTTGTCTTCGTCTTGGTATTACTGTGACGTGTTCTTGAGAAAGAGATGGGTATAGTAAATTTTTCATTTTCTACTTCGTTTGAGCCACCCTTGTGCCTATTCAAGCTTTAGAAGCTGAAAAGCTCTTTACGCGCTTCTCTTTACCTTCCTCTTTCTTAGCGCTTACTAAAATCGCCTTTGGGATCATCGCTTTACTAATCATGCGTTATGAGCTTCATCCAGCTTCTTTCTTATACATAAACGCGTTACGACGTTTATTTTCTTCTTTTTTTTTACAGTTCGTTGTTATATCACGCTTGGTTTATAATTTTGATAACTTATTTGAATTATTCATATACATCCAAGATAAATAAATTACCTCCTCAGTAATGTGTAAAAAAAAAAGGAAGAAGATCTAAATGACTATGCTTAACACGTCAGTGGAAAGAAGAAGAAAAAGAAAAATAAATATATGTATAAGTCTGTAACATATGTGTAAGTGTCACCAAAAACAAACAATCATCATGATTTATCACTTAAGATATTATATATCTCACACTTGTGTATATCGGATGTTCTCGAAACACCAGCAGCAGCAGCAAAAAAAAAGAAGAAGTCGAACAACGATAAAAAATGTCTAATTATTATGTCTGTATATATAGGTACATACATAAAATCCGCAAGTGTCTCAAGATCTTGTATAATATGTATACATGCGTGAAATATATTCTCACGCGAAGAAACCAAGCGCTATAGCAATGTTTGGGTTTATATACACTTACAGACATGCTCGCACGAGGTCAAGAGAAATACAAGTAAAAAAGGAGAGAAAGAAAAAAATAAAAATAAGAATGAAAGGGTGAAAAAAAAGAACTGTTGAGAGAGAAGAGGAGAATGGCACATTCATGACTCTTGCGGGGCGACGAAGCGCGACGAGAGAGAGAGAGAAAAGAGAATTGCGCCGCGCTCGAGAGATGAGAAGACTTTAGAAGCCTTCTTTCTTTCTCTCTCTCTCTCTCTCTCTCTCTCTCTCTTTCTTTTTATTTTCCATCTCCTTAGCGTTTTATTCATGCGTTTCTCGCGTGTAGTCTTATCCAAGAATCACAAGAGAAAGAGAAAGAGAGAGCTTTTTGCCGTTTGTATGTCGCAGTTTGTAGTAGTACGTAGCGGCCGTTTTCTCAAACCCGTGTGTGATGCCTTACACGTGGCGACTAAAAGTTAAGTTTATATATATGTATGTACCTATATATCTGTATACTCGTGTCTGTGTGTATTATACGCCGGCTGTCGAGATGCGAGAGCGTAGGCGATCGTTCGAGCGAGAATACACTGTACGTGTTGTTGTGTTGCAAAGAGCTGGTAACATCTGCGCCTTGACTTGGAGCCAAAGGGGATGAGTGGTATATAGTAACTGTATGTGTACAATAATGTGTTTATACTGATGCTACTGTTGCTACAGATTCCCTCTTTCTCACTCCCTCGCGAAAATCTACTCTCTGTTGTATTATTATGCGAATCTGATTATTGCTTTCTTGTTCTGAGTCTGTGTGATCGACGTCGAGATTTTAATTAATATTAAAATGAAAATCTTAATAACGAGAAGTTTATATAAAAATAAATACAGCATTTAAAAAAAAGCTTTTAATTAGTAAACTAGAGACAACAACATTGATCCTAGCATATTTGGAAGATATGACTTTACAAGGTATTTGCCAAAGAAATTTCGTAAAGGGTCACGTCTCGTTTAGCAACTTATTCAAGTACTATTTTCTCTCTCTTTTTCAAGGCGTAAACTTTGTAAGATTTTGCAAACTATTTACCTATTATTGAAGCAAGCAAGCAAGCGTGTATACAAGCAAGCAATAACCAGCTAAAAGTGCATATTAAAGAGAGACACTTGAAAACTCGTTTGGGGAAGCTTAAGAATTAAGCTCACTTGCGCCATCATATCTTACTCACTCTCTCTCATTCTCTCTCGGATGACTGAAAATATCTCTCGTCCCGTCAGGCCCTTAAGTGCCACAAGGCAACAGCATCAGCAGTAGCATTACTATATATTCTTCTGTCTGAATTTAATATTAAAGCTAATGAGACGCGAAAAGTTAATAAAATCAACCTCGCTAGTCCCGACGACTACCCATATATAGATATAGCTTATATGCTCTGCCTCACGCAACTCGAATGAATGAGAATGTTTTGCCCGGATGCACTAGAAAGAGAAGGAAAGAGATGACCAGAGAGGTTGAGAGGGGTAAAAGGGAAGGGGGTTCTCGCATTAACATATAATTATTCAATTACGCTTTCGCGAACGCGCAATTGCGCTGGGAGAGCCAGATTTAATTTCGCCGTTTTCAGCTCTCTCTCTCTCTCTCTCTCTCTCTTTCTCTCCCATCCATCCGCCTACATGTCCCAACCCAAAAGCCCTTTTATACTATCTGCCAGACTGTCCAAAATTCAATTTTGAAATCGGACTCTCTCCTTCTCCCACAGCGAGTATACGTATACGTGCTTGCTTGCGTGCGTGCACGTGCACGTGCATTGCTCCGGGAATTATTTCACTGAAAATTTACAAGATATTCCCTTATTTTAACAGTATAAGTAGGTACTATCTACACACCGCTTACGTGATCTTCTGCATTATATTATATCAGCTGGTGAAAAATATATGCGATGTTGATAGGGGGTTAGAATCCTTGATGGAATTTGTACCTTTCGTGTGATGGTTCGTACCTAAACATTGCCGAAGGAACATAAAGTCCGAGTGTGGTACTCTTATACCTATCTATTCGTACAGGTATATATACATAAAGAGTCGAGACGTCACGACCAACCGCTGGGTTATACACTATTACAGCATGCGCGCACGCTTGGCTCGCGTACATACAATACAGAAAACGAGAGAAGTGCGGAAGTGGAGAACAGTGTGGAGTTGAAGAAGAAGAAGAAGAAGAAGAGCATGGAGTAACACCTGTTCTTTCTTTCTGTACTTCAAGACACGAATCTCGACGCGAGCTTGCAACTCTCGTATACATGTACTCGAGCGTAAAGAAAAAAAAAAAAGAAGAAAATCTCGACTCTTGAAAGAATCGTTGAGGCATGAAAATTATTTTTTTACTTTTTTTCTTTGCTACCAAAAAAAAAGCAACCCTCGATATTTGCTAGTTTTTGCGATATATGCTTCTATAGCCATATTTTTCTCGCAAATATTCAAAGCTGGTCTGCAATTTAATTAAACCACGTATTTGCATTTTGAACAAAAAGTCAGGACAAACATATAGTGGAATATACCCAGAGAATTGGCTTTTTTTCTAGTGCAAAAAAAAGAAAAAAAATTTTTCGTGTGCAGTAGAGCAATAGCAATAGTATATAGCAGCAGCAATAGAGACTCTAAGTGTAAGCAAGCATATATAGCTTGCCCCGATATAATTAGTTCTCTCTCTTTCTCTTTTGTGGCTTGGTCAGCAATTATTTGCCTTTTCAGTCGTGGCTGATCATAAATGGATAAAAACCTTGCAAGGGGGAGTCGTCGATATACTCATTGCTATATATACACTCATTCAATTGTATTGAAGTTAATCGCCCTAAACAAATATAGAATTTGTAAAATAATTAACAAAATTAAAAAAAAAGGTAATTTATCTCAAGTTTGTTTCTCGAGAATACAGGTACACTAATACAATCAACTCACAGTAACAAAAGTAATTTGTTTCTTTGGTACAATTTTAAAACTCATACATTCGCGAGTAGATTAGGAGACGCAAGTATCAAGTGGTTAGACACAACAAAAAAAAAGGTACACGTCGTTGACAAAGGGAATAGAAGTTTAGCAAGAGAAGTAGAAGTAGAAGAAGAAGAAGAAGAGTCAGAGCAGTAGCTGTAGGAGAAGAAGAAGAAGAAACGATGAGTATTGATCCTGTTTAGCCGAGACGCACTTTTAGTATTCCGCGCGCAAACTTTGCGCGAAAACGTGTCCCGCATGCCTGTGGGACTCCATAATTGTAGATTCAAAGGATATAATTCGGCAAGAGTGAGAGAGTGAGAGAAAGTCAGAGAGAGAGAGAGAACGAAGCATACCCGAATCCCGGTGGGGATTCTGTACGATTGCGCGCGAGGAGGGTAGTGATGATGCCACCGCTGGTACGCGAACACGCGAGTGAGTGAGAGAAAGAGAGAATTTCGTTTCTCTTCTCTTCACCCCTCTATTTTCTTTCTCTCTCAATACTACCATGGAACGAGCTATGGTATAGAGGGCTCTCTCGAGAGTAAGAGAAAAAGAGAGACCTGAGCGAGGACCAAAAAGAAGGAGGAGTAGTAGGTAGGCTGGGCATTTCTAACGAAGTGAAAATTGCGGCAATTTTTGGCCCCACGACGAGACCTTACAAATGCGTATATAGGCCTCGTGAAGAACACACACATACACATAAATATACAGACAATGGCATGATATCTCAATGAGTCCCTCTTCGCTACTCTCCTCACACGCCCCCCCCCCCCTACTCCGGAGCTTGAAAGATCGCCTTTTGTGAAAGCCGCTACCGCTCGACATCGAGGGTGGTCGGAAAAAGGGACACAAGGGTGTGGTGATGATGGTCTGTGAAGCTGTGAAAAGGAAAAATAGCAATACTGTGTGCGGCTATGTACCTATATGGTTGCTGATCTAAGAGATCTTGTGAAAAATCGTTTGGATACATATCCCTGAGAGGATATTAAGACACTTTCTTCAGGGCCACCCTGTATACTGAAACTATACTACGACATGATCTTTCTCATTCTCTGACTTCCGTATTACTAATTCGCAAATCACGAGTTTCTCATTTTCATTCCTTATGGACCTACTACTACTATCTACCTACTACTGCTACTATAATGTACTTGTTGAATTTTGGGAAACATAGATTTCGTTTATACCTTACTTATATACGATATCCTAGAGACTCCCCAAAGGTCATCCACTCACGTGTTGATTTGGGTCTATATAATATATAATGCTGGAGCGATATGGAACATCGGAAAGCTAAGGTATACTCTTGATACCGAGGAAAACATTATATACTCATACCCATCATTCCTCATTCACATTTGATTCAACCATTAAACATCAAGCTTTTTAGTAACTTTATTTTATTATTTTCGTAAAAAAGTTAAAATAATTTTTAAATATAAAAAAAAGAAGAAATAACAGAGGGCTGCGAACAAATCACCGTAAAGGTAATGAAAAGTCGAGTTATTACAGGAAATTAATTTTCAGAATAATCTGATACACCTTCCCCCTATTGCTCTCATATACCGCCAAAAACGGTCATAAAGACACAAACAGTAAAACTTTACAATCCCGAGAAATTTCAGTGCGTTTCACTACCATAGATATGTATACCATATAGCCTATATACGTATACATAACATATATAACAACGCTTGCCAAAACTTTTTACTTTACTTCCATATATACACGCATGTAAAAAAAAAAAAAAGTACCTATAATATAAACGGGGAATCGACATGGGAGGTAGGTGGGTAGGTAGATGGGTGGGTGGTTATACACTATGGAAGGTGGACCGTAAAAACGCAACCATAAATCCTGAAGCCGTTACATCGGAGCATGGCTGACTGCGCGTGTATATTGTAAAATATATAATATATATTTAGGTATATACGCACTAGCGATATCGAATGTACAAGTCTCCCTTTCTTTCCTGTACGTATCGTACGTACGTTGTCCATTGTTGTCATGCCATGGTACAAGTTTTAAAGTTATCGGTCCAAGAAAGACCAACCCTCCCTTCCATTTTCTATGTATATAAGAGAGCGCTTGGATTTCGCTTAGAAATTCCTCGTATGCAGATGTACAGAGAGAAATGCTAGACTAGAACTACTCCTTGAGAAACGCGATATATATCCTGTAGTAGAGCAGTCAAGGGAATTCCGATTAGCGTATATGTCCAGAGAGAGAGAGAGAGAAACGTATAGTTGAGGATATTATAGAGAGCACAATCAGTGTATGTACTTGAAATACGAGAGAGAATCAGAAGCTTCGAGAGTTGCTGTAGATGTACCTATACATAGTACACTCGCGAGAGCGGTTATGGCTGTGATTTCAACTGTTATATACCAAGAGCTATAGCTGGTACCTCTATACATACTCGAATGTGTGGTACACTTTGGGGCTATTACAACAGCCTCTTTCCCTCTCTCGTTTTATTCCGGACGTCACGCCGTTCTAGTTATGATTATTATGATTACTATTATTATTATTTTAATAGCAAGAACATACAGTGTTTTGTGCTTAGAGAGATGTACGTACATTATAATAACCCTCGCATTTTTTTTTATGATATTACGTTGTTCATGCTACGTAATTTATCGTTATCCAAATTACCGATGGTTGCTGCTGCTATTAAAGCTTCCGTTGCTTCTTTTTAGACTAAAATACAAGACTAAAGTCAATGATTTTTCTTTTCTCTGTACTATATATACCAAAACTATTTTTATAATTATTTTAATCTTGAAAATAAAATAACAGTTTTTTTTTTAGTAGGTAGGTATACAGATAAAAGATATATATAAGGAAGTATAATGCAAAAATTTTTATAATTACAGGTACGGAAATTCCAAGCAATAAGCTTATATTGTACTGTGTGTGTGTAACTGTACGCAAATCAGGGTTTTCTAAGCTGTACATGTTGCACTCGATGCATATAAAGAGAACTGTATTCAGTAAACAAGAAGAAGAAGAAGAAGAAGAAGAAGAGAAAACAATACTCAACTTGGCTTTGGTATAAATGTTACTTAATTTGGCGCATAAAAGAAGAACAGCAGCCTCTTCTCTTGGACAGTGATACACATATATATATATATATATATATATAAAAGCAACTAAGAAGCGGCAAAAGTCGCTGGCCTTCAAAGGAGGCCGAGAGTAACAGCAGCAGAAGCTAGAATAGAAGAATATATAAAGTTAGTTTTTCTTGTCACGAAGTAAAGTCGTCGCGCTATTTCCCGACTCCTATGCTCCCTCTCGCATTACCAGTCTCTATATACATTGCGCACTTCGCGGAAGGTTTCTCTATATATACTTGCACAGCCTCGCAGCTTAACATCTCTTCTGTAGTATATTATACTGTATCTCGCTATTTTCTTCTTCTCTTTGACCATTAAAGGCGCAATTGCAAGTGTAGCTCCCGAGAACAATGCGCCTACTCTATTTTCTTAAGATTTCATTTTTTAATTTCCTTTTTCTATGCAACGATTCATTGATTTTGTAAGCTGTTATTTACGATTTTTTAATACCCGGATATGCATAGATATAGTGTCATTTTTATTTAGTTGAAGTTGGTATAAGTAGAAGTTTCGATTTTACGTTAAACGACACTTTGATAATGAGAGGAGTTAAATTCTCGTATAAGAAGCGAGGGAGGGATTAGTATAGCTTTTATATATATACTTGGAGCGACGAATTTACGATGCAATTTGAGAGGGCAGGTATTAAATTTGCAATTTGAGATAAAAAAAAAATGAAAGAAGAAAAAATAAAATATAAAATAAGGTCGCGTCTTAATAACAGAATGTTAATTTTTACGAGTTACAGCTTTAGTGATAACGGGTGTTATAGTGTAATACCTGTGGAACACCTACTGGTTGATTTATGCGAATTTTTTAAAAGGCGTATACACGAACGATCTACTTAAAGCTTCACTGCTTCATTACTCCGATACATAACGTTAGGCTCTTCTATATATACGATGCTGTAGGCGGTATAGTGTAGCACATGAACACACACACACACACACACACAATAACGCCAAGGTAGAGATACAATCCCGTAATTCGCATAAATAAGCTATTAAAATCAATGTTTAACTTTTAAAATAGATGTGCATCTCTCACTCAAGAAAGAAAGAAAGAAAAAAAAGAGAGACGTTGAGCTTGAGCTCGTTATACGGACATCTACGCCAGCAGTGTGCCCAGAAATCATCAAGCTTTGAGATAAGCCAAGAGCCACACAACAGTGTCAGAGGTAGGTAGGTATATATAAAACTCGTAAAAAGTTAATTAAAAAAAAAAAAAGAAAAAGATATGTATACAAGGCGACGTAGTTCAGCAGCATCACATGCATAAACATAAGTGTAGATAGTATAAGGGGATATATACAATCAAGAACAATTAACGAGCTTTTCGCGACTGGAAAATTCACTGAGTAGGCGCCAAGTCAAACCTTACGTATATAGTATACCTCTCAGCTGCATTATTACCGCGTGATTAACGGATCAGATGAAAAGCAGTCAAGAGTTTTAACGCCCTCCCACGATGTAACAACCAATGAAAAAGAAGAAAAAAAAAATAATGTACATAATCCCTCGTTCTATCGTTTGGAATAAGTCTAAGACAATTATCTCGAATAAGATCCCCATTATTAATCGAGCAGTCACGCGTGCGTATAT
>JAPYZE010006969.1:0-10230 GCA_030522805.1 Leptomastidea abnormis
AATTACTATATGTTCATTTAAATATCTGGCTTATTTTTAATTGATTTTCAGACGACTTTTTGCACACCATATCTTTATTGAATGAACAATGTTATGATGGAAAAAAAAAAACAATTCTAGTCATTTCCAATCAATGATGTCGAACTATGTGATAAGAAAATCAACAAGTCATGAATTTTGTATTTTTAATTTATGAAAAAAAGGTGTAAGAAGAAGAAGAAGAAGAAGAAGAAAAAAATATTGTTTTTTTAAATTAAATAATTGTGAAATTTTTACGTTAACTTCCGATTAGGAGCCACACCGACCGTAATTTCGGTTCTATATTACTTCATCAAAAACTAATTTATCTAGCTGACAAGTGATAGGCAGCGGTTTTTCAAAGTTTACGTAAAATCTTATAATTTGATTATTATTTATTGTAATTTTCTTTTATTAGGAAATAAGCTATATTATGCATGTAATATTTCATAAGACTTAAATGAAAATAAGGCAAATATATATCTAAAATCAAGCTAAATATAATATATGATATAAAAAAAAGAAGGAAGCTTATCAGTCTAGTGATCCCTAATCCATAACAATAACACAGCCTCTCCCGCCTCCTCTTTTGCCTGTAGAAAAAAAAAATTGAAGAAGCAAGACGTATGTAGTGTAGCAAAGACTCGCAAGGATTTTATTGAATGACACATAAATGAAAAATTTAAATTCGAAGAGCGGTAAAAAGAAGATAGCGGTTGAAGGGGATAGAGAAGCAACTGCAGTAGCTTTAAAGTTAGAAAGTCTTGCAAGTCAATCCCTTAGATTTTTTCCATCTGTCAGATTAGTAAGTGATGGCAAATGAGCTGCAGCTGATAGATGAGATGAAAGAGAGAAAAACAAACGCAGCGTGAAAAGATAAAGGATATGCTGTATAGGTATGGTATACATATGTATACACTATCTGGGCAAGAGCTTGACTTTTTTATTGGATTTAGCGTGTGCTTAAATTATTGATTCTCTTGAGACTATGTGTTTGTATGTATGTGTGTGTGTGTGTGTGTGTATACGTGAGTATATTTTACCACGCGACTAAAATTTTCAAGTGTACACAAGCGACTTTTAAATTTGTTTATGTATCCATTTTTCTTAGATATACGTGTGTATACGACGTCTAAGCTATAATTACGTTACGTTCGTGATCTTATTTTCGTATGTTTATTTTTTCTCTGGTATCTGACGTCTTATTTCCCAGGATATATGTATATATCTACAATAGATTTTTGTGTTGTATATAGTACTGCTATGATTTTTACGTAAATGGTAATAGATATATTTCACGTCTACTTTTTTTTACGAAGAGCTTGGGAATTTTATTTTATAAAATATGTATTCGCAGTTGGAAAGAAAACGTTTCTATGCTTACGTAATCATTGACGTAACGTTTCCGCTTTTCGTATATAAAAGTTCTAGTGTGTGTTTTACCAGTAGTTATTTAGTAGAATGTTAAATTTATGATTTTTCTGGTCCGCCTTGTAAACACGCGTTTATTTCTTGAAATTAACAAAAATTGTTCGCTATAAATAATAACTATCATAGTAATAATTTTAATAATTGTAAGCATGAAAATAAAAATTACTAATATACGTAATGTAAATTGAAAATATTAATAATTATATGGATACATTAAAATCATCATTTCAATGATAAATGTAAATTCTAGAAATATTGTATCAAATATGTTAATAATTAACCATACACGTGATTTTGTAATAATTTATGCAAGATGTACAATTAGCCGAAGCATAATTTATATAAAAAAAATTACAGTATTTTTAATTAAAATAATTAATTTAAATATGCATTAACGACTCTCACAATCATCATGTAAAAATAAAAATAAATTAAAAATTTAAATATTAATTGTCTATTTAAAATATAAATACTAATAAATTATTCTATTAACATAACATCCAAATAAAAAGGAAAAAAAAATAAAAAAAATAATTTTATAATTTCAGTTCATTTTCAGCAGTCAAAAATTTATCTCAAAACATAAACTACATCTCTCGAAAGCTTTCGAAAAACAATTTCCCCCCAGAGAAACAAAATAATTTACTACATTCCTATATCATTATACAACTAGATGAAGTCAACCTTCTCTCCCTCTCCCTTTCTCTCTTTCCAAAAAAAAGCTCGCGGTATAGCCGCAAGCTCGCGTCCCGATAAATCTTTACCAAAACCACACATACCTATACGCATACATACACGCACATATCTATATCAGTTCCTTTTTTCGCTCTTATATATCGAAAACTCGTTGCTCGCCATTATTCGCCAACTAATACATAATGTAGACCGGCAGCTGATTTATTTTTATTTCATAAATAGAGAGAAAAAAACGAACGAGATAGTGTGAGAAAGAAAGAGAAAATAAGAGAGAAAGAGTGAATGAAAAAAAAGAAAGGGTAGCTCGGTTGCCTCCCATACATCATACCCTCCAACACTACTACGTAATATAGCATCTCCCTCTCATTCTCTTTTTTTCTCTCTCTCTCGTTCTTTTTCATCTCCACTATATGTGCTTTCCGGCAAATTCCGCGTTTCGGTCATATGTGGTGCAGTAGAACGGTTAAAGCTACCTACCATCGTTCGATCGACAAAAATGAAATGTGCAAGCGCGCTCACGCACACACGCACACGCACACACACCACGTAGTTCTATTACATCTTTATAGCCCTTGATTCACCTCTCTCTTTTTCATCGATGCATAATCCTCGGTATAAAATAAGATATATATATATATATATATATATATATATATATATATATATATATGTGTGTGTGTGTGTGTGTGTGTGTGTGTGTGTGTGTGTGTGTGTGTGTGTGTGTGTGTGTGTGTACAGTTGAAAGCTTTTATTGGCAGGCTTGTTACGGACATTCCAACTGCACATAAATTGTCTCCTCTGACACTGAATCTCCTGTACTTGCACTATGTATCTGCGTTAGATGCTCCCCAAAGCTCGCTGCAATATATATACCTATAGCTACCTACCTACCTATAATGGATAGAAGATCATTGAGTGCATTTCAATGTTTCTGTCTCTCTTTTTCTTTTTCTCTCAGCTATCAATAAATTTTTCATTATAATTGATAATTAGATGCTCATATTCATTAGATACTGGGGAAAATTAAAGTCTTTAAAAAAATTGAAGTGGTAATTATATTAATGATGGGATTATTGAGTTTGAATTGGATACTCAAAGATTCTGAAGATGTTTCAATAAAAATAGATTTGGAACTTTGGTTGTTGGAGATGACCCTAGCTATATATTTTTTTTTTTCAATACTCGAATTTCAAGCTAGCACAAATTTAATAGGTCGTTAGTGAAGTTGAAATAGTATATTTTCTGGAACGTCTGCAATTGTGGTTTTGAAAGTTATTGAAAGTTTATATCATCGCAATAGTAGCAGAGTTATAGGATGTGCTCTTGTAACGATGTGTTATATATTACGAGAGCCAATGTTGGGTTAGAACCAAGTACATATAGGTATATGTTGTATGAGTAGAGTTAGTGAACATTTTTATCTTTATGAGCTTTGTATGTGTATTACATACTTGTTATCTTAAAGTTTACCATGATGAAACTTGAAAATTTATTAAAAAAAATAATTCAAGTATAAGTTTAAAAATCAAAATTAATCGTATCAATATTTTTTTTAATTACTCAAATTCTTATCTTTCATTATCTTTTGTCTGAAAAATACAATCTATAGACGTGCTTTTTGTGCTCCATTCTATCTTATATTTATGCAGATAATGTTTTAATTTTTTTAAGCCAATCACATCACGAATAAAACGGTAATATCAAAACTTTATGGTAGGATAGTCGTTTTTGTTGTTAATTTATTTAATCATCAATTCAAATCAATGATTATAAGCAGTACATGCTTTAATTAAAAAAAAAAAAAAATATGCTGAACAATCTATTTCATTAAAAATCAAGCAACTTTAGTATGAAAATTATTCAACTCACAAATATAAAAACGAGCCAATTGTCATAGATTAAAATCTAAAATCCACAAACATCAATACTAAAGGAAGGACCATGACTTTTCGTTCTCTCCATCCCCACTAATTTCTTTTCCGCGCAAGATAAAGTCACGCAAGTCCATAAAAATTCTAATTGATATTAACGCGCATGACGACTTTTCTCTACATTTCTCTCAATTCGCTCGAGTGTCCCGCACACGTTCATTCAACAAACTTCCTCTATCCCTCTACCACCATTTTTACTTTTGATTTCACGTTCTCCAATGGCTTTTTCGTCGTACTACCATCTCCTATATTCCTCTCTTTTGAACTTTATCTACCTATGAACTATATCTCATTTTCGTTCCGTATTTGTCGGAGTCGACGGTTGGTTAGTTGACTGGTTGAATACTATATGGATTATGAAGAAGATGGAGCAGAGAGTTTTGGCTTCATTCTTCTTGATTTCGATTTGACCTGGCTGGAAAGCAGCAATGAAAATAGTGGAGAACGGAAAGGTGCGGTTAGTTGAGGAGCTTCCGGAGAAAACTCTAAGAGCTTCCTACTGATATTTTACCGGATTCATTTTTTTATTTGTCAACATTTTATGTAAGGAAGTTATTGGTAGTAAATGTGTGTGTTGAAATTTTTTCTTTTTTTTAAAGTTGATTGACGAGCGGATGAAGTATAATGTAGTTGTAGCTTTAGAAATGTTGGTACGATATAACGTAATTAGAAAGAGAAAATATGTATAAGAAAAATATTGTATTTCGAGTAAAAACTTTTAGGTATCAAAATTCAAGAGTTTAAAAAAAAAAGATAAATAATAGAAAATACTCTATATAACCGTTCTAAGAATAGACCTACTAGGTGACAAGTTCTATTTCAAGCACTCGTTAAGCTGATCGACCGCTTTCGGGAGGGGGGATAAATTTTAATAAATGCGTCCATGAACTTTGAACGATATATGCATCTTTCTTTATCCTCATCTCTTTCTCTCTCTTTCTCTTAGCCAGGGTCATGTTAGTATGAAAGAAAGAAAGAGAGAGAAAGAGAGCATTGGTACTCTAACAAAGTTTGATGGGCGAATTGTTTAGCATACAAATTCGTTCAGCTCAATACGTTTTGCATGCGTCCCTTTTGGAAAATGCAAATTTGTCCTCTACTACTACTACTACTACTGCTACTACTACTGCGTATAGTATAGGGAAAGTACATTAACGGAAAATTGGCTGAAAAGAGGGTTTTATATGTATATGTGCTTCTATACATATACATAAAAATTTTCCGATACTCATCCATCAAGAAAATTAAGATACTTCTCTTTTTTATTCAGTGATTGTCATAAAAAAAAAATGAATAAGCAATATGTGCATAGATGAAACTGTATTTTGAAAAATAAAATGTAAGCTATGTCATTCGAAACACGTATGCCTCTGTAAATATGCAATAATTTTTTACAAGACATCACACTTATTTTTTGCGTACTATTATAGCAATACGCAAAAACATGAAGAAGGTAAAGGGGACGGTCGTCTAATATGGTTCACCAAACGTTCTTCGTTTTCTAAGCTACATCGCACTGTAGACAACATAGTTTGAAACCAATAATTGTTTTTGTACAAGCGATTATTAGCTAATATAACTTATGAAAATGTTTTAAAACGTAATATTTTCAATAAATACGTAGTATTTCAATTCATAGATGAGTTTAGTAATTATTACAAGCTCGTTATCCACTAAAATTCAAGGTGGTCCATATTAGATGCCACTTTTTGAAAACCCGATTAGAAGAACGATGATAAAAAAAATTCTTCTATGAGGAAGCAAAATTTTTAGTGCAAATAAGATCAAAAAATTTTTTTCTCCTAGTAAATAAGTGACCAAATTACAAAATCCTTTTTTGTAATTAAAAATCGATCAATATTATCGAAAATTATCGGTAAAATAGCTTCAAGTGACCGTACTAGATGACTTTCTTCTACATCGATTTCACACTTTTAACAAATTTTATTTTAAATATTATATCAATGAATTTCCAAAGAAATAAACTCGAAAATGAAAAAGAAAAAAAAAGTAGAGAAATAATGAAAATAAAGAAATCAAGCTACTTCCCAAAATGCATTGTTTAAATAAAAACTACGAAATCTCAAATTAAAACACAATAACAAAGCGAAAAAAAAAGAACGAAAAGGGAAGTAAAGATACACTAGGTAGAAATGTATATACAGAGGCTGTCTGAATACGTGCACAAGTGTTGAGAAAGTAGGTACTAGAGAATTTGTAAAGTAGAAAGGGAGGAAGTATACAAGTGAGATGAAGAAAAAAAGAGAAAGCAAATGTAACACTATTTTACTCCCCTTTTTTTATTATTTCGTATATAGAGTAGCATTCCTTTTTTTCAACTCTCCTTCACCTCTTTTGATTCGCCAGTTCTGTTGTTCCATCACGACAAGTTGGCCCGACAAAATACGGCTATTCGTTCGAACACATACACACATAAAACCAGAGAAACGCATATATATATATATATATATAGCTATTTGAGCAATTGTATTGTACACCAGCAGCAGCAGGAGCAGCAGTCCGTTCAAGGCTCTGGAAAATACACGCATGGCAATCACGCTCGATTGTCCTCTTCGATGGATGAGCATGTGAGTTGTGTCAATCGGAATATATACGTGTGTGTGTAGGATACTGGAGGAAAGAGTATAGATTGTCTATTTTTTACTTTCTTTGATTCTGATTTTTAGATCGTGACGTGACGTGGTACCTACATAAAGCAGAAATGTTTTTGGCAGTTTTAAGGTTGACCCACGGTTTTTTACTTTTTTGAAAGAGATGCTTTTGTGGTGGTGGTGGCGATGATCGTTTGGTGATGTTGTTGTTGTGGTATTGATTTTTATTTTATATTATATGTTTTTGAGGATTGTGACTGGGTATTTTTTATTGGAGATAAAAACTATATAATAAAATGAATAAAATGACGATAATAGATTTTCAAATGCTTTAATAAATAAATAAATAAAAGCTGGAACAAAGGATAAAAAGAAATAAAAATAGCTTTATCCGCGATTGTGTGTGTTGAACTGGTTGGTGTAAGGTGATAGACGATTTTATTCTGCATCTGAAAATATAGTTGACAGATAGTATTATTAAAAATTTGAAACCATGAACATTATTTATAAAATATAGTTTGATAGTTGGAATAATTTTTTTGTTTTTTTTTTTATTTCACATTTAAGTTTTTTTTTTAATTTTTAAAAAGTTAGATATTAATGATTCATATTTATTTGAACAATTAATTATAACAACAAATAAAACCAATAATATACGTAAAGAACATCATAAATTCCACTGAATTCATTTTTTAAGCTACATATTTTTTTAACACAATAATCATGACCATCCGCAATTGCATATAAGAAGTTCAAGGTTTTAAAAAGCCTCAATAAAAACCGTCACCATTTACACCTCCACTCTAATTGTAAACACATTAAAATTTATTTATAAAACCACAAAAGACCCTCTTCTCTGCATTAATTTGACTTAACTTATATTCGTATACATTTATCAAGTGCAACCAGTCACTTTTGGTATATAATCTTCCCTTAAATTCACCTTTTACCTTTAACACCTACACACCTATACCTCCCTCTTAATTTGCATCTCTTGTATATGCCTAAGTGTCCTTCATTCTCCTTCTCCAGCTTTTCAAGAACACACTTCGACTACGCTTTAGTTCTAGAAATAAAATCTCTTGAAAAAAAAAATGATAAAATTCACACTTTTATAGAAATTATAAAAAAAAAAAAAGATTTTTTATTTCCAGAATAACTAAGCTTGAAAGCTCACCGTTATATGAATACAAAAGTACATACCTTGAAAAAAATGCCTTATTATCTTGTTAGCATGTGGTCACGCGCAAGCGCGTATTGTGTATTGTGTGCAGGTAGTATACACGACCTTGCTTTATGTCTCTACCTTATACGCTGGACTGGCAGAGACTGAGGGTAATTAAATCAGATTTCGTATTGCTGCAGAACAAGAAAGCTGCTCCACTTTTTTTTCTTTTGCGCTGTTGTCTGGGTTTTTTTTTTTAAGGTGAAATGTGCTTGCGCAAGCTCATTATCAATTTATGAATAAAAGAGAATAATTTTTGTAAGATTTTTTTTTTTAGATGAAAGATTTTATGTTTTTGAGACAACATAAGTAAGTAGTGTTGAAGGTGTCAATTGAATTTTTGAAAATAGAAATAGAGACAGAGAAAAATCAATATTTATAAAGAGAAAGAAAGTCGTTGAAAAATCTCGACAATATGTTGAGTTAATGATGAACGCGAGAGAATAAAAGAGAGAGAGTAGCATATGAAAGTGTAGATTGTAATTACTGTAATGTCGAGATAAGTTTTGAGAAAGCGCAATATAGAAGTTTGGCTTTATGCCAGCATAGTTATATATATATATATATATATATATATATATATATACATACATACGATAGTGTGCAGGGGTGACTGCGAATAGACATCGAGCGAGGCGATATATATACGAAAAGATTTTGAGATATGAGGCTTAAGTTGGCACTGTGAGCAAGCAAGCTCACATATACATATACATAAAACTCAGGAAATATTTAATAGTCGTAGTTCACTATGAATTTATATTGAAAGTTCGACTGAGAAAAATACATTTTATTTTTTTCATTTTTCATTTTTAATTTGCATGTTTGAGATATCTATTAAATTAGAAATATCTTTTAAAATTAAAATGATTATTGTGTGATTGTTGTGTAAGTACAAGATACAAGTAATAAATAGTGTTGTTAATTAAATGGACAAATTTTAAATTTTTAAATTTCATTTTATCGTCATCTTTGATGCAAAAATGTTTTGCTAGAAATAAATGTTATTGTTACAAACTTAATCATTTAATTGAAAAGTATTTATAAATTTATTCTATTAATTTAAATAAAACCTGTTGATGTAGCATAAAACTTATTTTACACAATACAACTAATTAAGTACGATCATTAAAGTTTGTCTTTAAAAAAGTTTTATTCCCTTTCTCCAAAATTCTAAAGTAACGCTTTAACAACAACGACAATAAGAACAACAATAACAATAAATTAATACTTTTGCTTTCCATAACATCACTAAATTTACAAGATTTGCCGCTCAACAACTTATGCAGCCAGTCTCCCTTTTATTCTTCAAAAACTCTCAATACCGACTTTATAAAACTGTATTTCAAAGCAAAACTTTAAGCTGAAAATCTCATTAGCTTAAGTTTACCTCGTCATTCCTTTATTCCCTCTACAGAAAACTACCATCAAAAGCCTATAAGATTGTCCAGTATCAAAAAACATTAAGTACTTCACAATAACTCCAATGTTTCAGTTGTATATACAAGCACTATAATTAAATTATCGAATCGACAATCCAATGCACCCAAATAATCTCTCACTCTCTCATTCAAACGTCAAAACAATTTCCTTTTTGCTCAATACTTTCGCTCTTTCGGTTAGGTAATATGTACATCGTACCCTCGATAAAATATATCGCAGCCAAAAAATTTGCTCTTCCTAAGCAATTTAAACCCCCCGACGATTTGTCAAAAGAAAAAGAGGAAGAAGAAAAATTTGAAGGGAGCTATGAGTTACGTGGCTGTTTACGAAAAATGCAGCGGCTTTTTTCTCTCGCTTCTTTTATTTCTCGGCATATATAAATATAAAAAAGTCGAATGCCATACCAGTGTCGCTTGCGGGCTTGGCTTTTGTGTTTATAACCCCTACTTTTTGCGCGTAAATCATGTGGAGGGTATACTGCTGCTGGGAGGAGCAGTACGAGGTGAGGGTTGGTTGGCGTTTAGACGCTTGAAAAATTTATAACTCTATATATGTGAGGAAGAGAATGTTGTGTGTGTACGTACTCGTTTGAGACTTGGATATTATTTTTTCAGGAGATTATCCTTCGTTTAGCATCTTGAGAATGTGATAATGATTTATTTATGTTATGCTGAATTTGCGTAGTGAAGTGTTGCATGATTAATCAACTGATGGGATGTTGATTTGAGTGGTGAATAAAAGGTTTATATAATTGTCTATTTTAATGAGTTTATTTATTATTTATGTTGATAGAGACTTAAGATATTGAATGTTTAAGATATATTTGAGTTGTGAAATTGGTAGTTATGAAAACTGAAAAAAGAACTTATGATTT
>JAPYZE010006976.1:0-20349 GCA_030522805.1 Leptomastidea abnormis
TATATATAGTTATAGTACATAGGTAGAGATGCAAATGTATATGTGTGTATATACGCTTGAAGTAACACACAAGGGGATAGGTAGGTAGGTATAGGTAAAGCACAAAAGCTCAACCAACCCGTCAAAGGAGCTTCCAAGCACGCGCTAAATTTCCATGAGTATAGAGAGACTTAGCTCCTTACTCTATATATACGTATACACGCTAAGCTTGCTATGATCCTGCACAAGCTTTTGTATGTGTGTATGTGTGGGTGTGTATATACGTTCTGAAGTCTATAGTAGTAGTTGTAGTATGGGTGAACTGAGAGACTGAGCTGCTGACACGGCTAACCGCGCGTTAGAGCGCTTGTGCGGCTAACTTGACAAAATCCACACGTGGTTTGAACTTTAGTTAAGCGTAAATATATATATAAATATATACACGTGTATGTATGTATGTATGTATGTAGGTGGGTGGATGTATTATATGGGTAAGTTTAATTTTATATTAAAATTACGTCATTGCGTGATCAAAAGTTGAGCTTATGATTTTCAAGAGAGAAAAAAAAGGGAGTGACGCATGTATAGTTGTTGTACGATAATTTTCGTTGGTTACCTATATAGTAGAGGTAAAACTAGAATTTATAATAGTGGATGGAATTAACACTTTTGTATTGGAGAGATTTACATGTCGTTTTGTGGAAAATGGAACAAGATGCGGTTTCGATTTAATTAAAATGGTAATTTCTGTAGTAGGTATATGTAGTTAAAGTTATATAGGTATATATAAAAGAGAAGTGATGTAATAGAAATCTTTGTGTGATAAGAATAATTTAATGTAAATAATTACCTCCTTTTCTTATTATATTGATGCTGATGATCTGAGGTTTGGTTATGTCAGCATCTGAAAATTGAAAAATAAAAAAAATAGATTATAATTTGTTATCAAATAATATAAGAAATAATATATTTTGATGATGAAAAGTTTTTTTTTAATAAAAATATTGAAAATGTAATTAAAAAAAGAAAATAATATTTCTATATGTATAATAATTTGTATCAGGGTCAAAATGACGCGTGACAAGACTTTTTTTTACAAAATATGTAACACGCACACAATACACAAATACTCGCGAATCGAAACGAATGGAAATTCAAAAGCGTGTATCTATATACACCAGGACTGGAATACAAACGATACCTATCCCCCCTCTATTCTATAAACTCATCTGCGTTCTACGCGAGATAAAAAAAAATGTTCTACGAGGGACGAAGCAAAAGAGAGATAGAGTACAGCCTCTTTTTTTTCTCTCTCTCTCGCGGAGTATAAATCGATATAGCGGAACTTGCAAAGGGCGCTAGTACCGCGTGAGAGACACGTGCGCGATAATCTCGCGAGCTGAAATGAAAAAAAAAAGAGAATGAGGAAACTAGAAAATAAATATATACGTATATTGGAAAAAAAAGGAAAAAGAAATAGTGGAAAATTTTTTTTTTCTCGTGTTATGTGATATTGCAAGTGGTAAACAAACTGGATATGATGATGATGCGTTATATGCTGATGCTCGCTTCTGGATTTCCGATTGCTAGATTGACTGGAGTTATAGAAAAACGAGATGAGTGAGAAAGTGGAATATTTTTTTCTTTTTTTTTTGTAGGAATACTTTTTATTGGTTCGTTGCGTATATACATAACGTTGTCGTTAATCTTGTTGAATAACAAGTTTATTTTTTTTTTTTAATTTTTTTTTTTTTATCGTCGATTGAATTGAAATTTAATAAAATAAAAAAGTGTGATGAATATTTATGCAATTAAATTATGCTGTTTTAATATCATAAGAATTTAATACTTAATTTACTAATAATTAGAATAACAAAAAGTACATTACAATGACACTATTCATTATTCGTTTCTTTTTTTTTTCTTTCTCTAACAGCAAAAAGTGACCGGATTAATTACGACATACGATGCTTGGGATATATGTATGTACTCCCATGACACGACAAGGGTCGAGACTTGAAATATATATTTTACTCTCGACTCGAGCTTTCTACGTCGTTGTTTCTTTTTTTTGCTCTCTTTATCTCGTGCATGCATAAATACATGCCGAGTAGGTGAGTGCGTGTGTGTGTGTGTGTGTGTGTGTGTGCACGAGACGTGTAAGAGCGGAAAAAAGAGAAAGACGTATACACGAATAGGAGTGTTGCATATAAATCTACTCTCTTTTCTATGTATAGTATGTATATATGTATATTCAATTTTAAAGTGGGAACCGAGATATTTGTACCTGTATAACGGATTGAGTGCTTTTTTCTCTCTCTCTGTCAAGTGCTGTGAAGGTAATCGAAATCTTTTTTGAACGTGAAAGCATTTGGTAAAATACAAAAAAAAAAAAAAAAGGAAAAAAGAAAAAATAGGAGTATTTCACGTACATATATATAAATCTAAAAATTTTTGGCATCTATTCTGAAAATAAATTCAAACTTGAAAGCTTTCATATGTATGAGAAGGTGAATTGGGATATATATATTGAAGAAGAAGAAGAAGAAGAAGAAGCTTATATATTATCGTCGTCGATTTTTCGTCGTCGTAGAGTAAACGAGAAAATTAATGCAGCTTTTATTTTTCTCTTTCCTTCCCTTTTTCCCTTATCCTCTTTTTTCGCTCTTTTTATTTTTCTATCGCAAGGATAAAAAAAAAAATATCTTGTACGATACGCGTACCTACATCTATATCGCGTGTGTGTATATGTTCGAAACCCGCAAATACAGACACGCCAAGAAAAAAAAACATAAATATTTATATTATGTTCGCCTACTTGAATAAAAACGTCTCTCTCTCTTTTCATTATACAGGTGACATCTGTTAATACATATATGTATTATCGAAAGTCGAATCTCAAATTTTTTATGGTCTTTTTTTTTCTCCTACTTTTTTCTTTGGTCTACCTTAAACATGCGATATTCGATTTCTTATATACAAGCTTATTGTATATTTATACTTACATTCATACACACATAATTAAATATATACTTAAAAGTCCTTATATTATACCCTAGTTTCCATTCGCTCTTTTTTTTTTCTTAACATACTTTTACATATAATTACCATCTCAGTCTCATTACTACAAACACAAGTATATAGCAGTATAGCATATCGTAATTTAATTAATTTCTAGTACGTACCTATAGTAATAGTAAGAGTGAAAACAGCGTAACGCTATTTCTAATCTCCTTCTATATACACATACATAAACATCTCAAGTAGTTAATTAACTTAGTGAGAGTATAAGTACATGCATGTATATGTACATGTCATTTCAAAATGCGTACATGAGTTAAGCAAAAACAAGAGAGTGTTAGAGTTAAATTAAATCCGAGATCCCTTAAGCGAAAGCAAAGGTGTGGCTTTAAAGACATATAGAAACACGCATATATGTGTATGTGATATCCTATAGTCTCGTTAGCAAAAACGAATAGGAGAGTTTATATGGTACTAATTCGTTAGTCAAAGTAAGCCTTTAGTATAGCAACGTTGGTTTAAAAAAAGAAAAAAAAATAGAAAGTGACAGGCTTGTCTGTTTAATTGCAGAGCTTGCAAGCACGCGAGACCGACATTTTCACAGGGTGCGTCTACTCATCACTCATTTTTAATTGTCACGTGTGTGCTATGAAAATTTTTTTTCTTGGTCTTTGTCTATGTATGATATGATGGAATATTGGTGTGTTAGTAAATAGGTAGGTGTGAGAAGTTGATGAAGAATGTAAACTGATATTTGGAATATTTTTTTTTTCTTAAGGGGAGGGTTTGGTTGGATATGAATTATTTTTGATGATTGACAGGGATGTCGATTTTAATGGTTTTTTTTGGGTTTTTGGAGTTGGTAAGGATGGTGGTATAAGTGAGATGTTTTTGGTATGGAAATGTTTAATGTATGTTGATGTCAAATTTTTGTGGTGTAGTGGGTATGAATGATTAATTGTTTTGTATTTTTTTTTTTTATATAAATTAAGTGGGGTGAAATTTTTTTTATAATAAGATAGATAATATAAGATAAAATTAATCTGATTTGTGCAGTAGTGTACTTTGAGGTTTTGATAATAAATGTTTTAATGAGTTAAAAATAAAAATTGAATAAATAAGATAGCTGTTTTAATAAGAAAAGTTTATAATGTCCATTAAAATGACACTTGATTAGAGACTTAACGTAAAACTGAAAGACGTATAATTTAACTAAATAATAAATTTTAAATTACGTATAAAAGAAATCCTAAATAAATTCATTAAAAAAAAAAAAAGTTATTTCATTAAATAATTTTAAATAAAAAAATTATAAAATAAGAGTTTACCAAATTGAACATAAACGTTTTTTCCAATTTGTATAAATTCAAACATTTAAACATATTATACAAATTTGATTAAAAAATAATCCATTTCAAGAAAACGACATAACGACATAAAACTTTGAAAAGTGAATTTATTTTTTTCTTTCTTTTTTTCAATCTGAGCTCAATTTCACTTTACTTTCAAACTTATTGTGACGAAGGTACAACTTTGAAACAATTTGAATAAAACGGCTCGTGCAAGCTTCAATCCATTGTTATTCACAGACTTGCAAGTACAAAAAAAAAGAAAAAAAAATCACAAAAATTTCAGTGGGATAAAAGTGGAAATCTCGAGGATTTTCATAGAACTTTTACCAGTATAATTGCTATGGAGAACGTTTGAAACTTTTCATCGCTTTACATATATTCATACACATACCTACAATATAATATATTCACACTCGGCACTCGGTGACAAATTGAATAACAAAAGTACAAAAAAAAAAGTTTAAAAACTTCAAGTTATCGTGTAAAAAAAAGTTATAACACAAGCAAAAAATAAAATAAAAAAAAGAACGTATCGTTTACTTAAACGTCTCAATATATTCAGATTGATAAATTGACCGTAACCGTTTTATTTTTTTATATAAATTTAAATTTAAATCAAAATTCATAAACTTTTCTTCTGTACTATATTATATATCCATCTTCACACTTCATACTATATAACGTATATATAATAAGAAAAGTTTATACAACGACGTGACTTGAGTTTCAACACCTTCTCCAACTCTTGGAACCATTCTCAATTTCACACTTTATACAAAGTTTACGTTTCACGTCTCTCACCAATATCGTTAAGAATTTATCTTTCTCTCTCTCTTTCCTACGTCATATCTTCAAAACGACGAAAGAGAGAGATAGAAAAAGCGACGCTTTAATAAAGCAAAGTTGTAAAAACGTTCTCTAATTACCAAGGTGAGTGGCAATTTTAGTAGTATAACCAAAGAAGAAAGCCTCGTTAAAAACGACCACCACCACCTACACATGTATGTACTTCGTATGTGCAACCTACGTATACTGTATGAAGTGACAGCTTTATCAAGCTATTTATAAGTTTGATCACCTATATAAACTTACAAAATCTTGTTGAACTTTGTCGTTAAAACGAGAATCTTATGTTGGAAGAAAGGAATTTTTGATAATTACGATGGACATTATATAAAGGATCACGTTGTTACAGATAATGTGTTCGTGTTAGCATCGTCAAATTAAATCTAACAAGAATTTTTATGCCATACTTATATTAGCGAATTACTTAATATCTTTTTCTATTTTGTATATATGAATTATAAGATTATTTTTCTTTTTCATAAAAACGTTAAATAAATGATAAGTATAGCTGGTATATAAATTTACTTTTCATCGTGAGAATGTAAATTCTCGTAAAACCTATTTGTTTTTTTTGCTTGTTAAAGTTTTTAACGTAAGTTGTGAACATTTTCAAGTAATATAACACAAGTGTATGTAACTTGTTTTGCATGTGGTATATTATAAAGTTTGTGATGTGAAAAAAAAAAAAAAAAATAGAGTGAGTGAATAAAAAATGTTGCACTTTACGTAATTTATTTCGCTGTGTGTTTTTTTGGGTAGGAAGGAATGAATAGGAGGAAAAGTTTGTTGATTAAGTAGAGAAGGTCGGCGTGTAGTCAGACAAGTCGAGAAAGAGCTATTTCATATAAATTGCGTTCTTTTTCAGTTTTGTTTTGCGTTTAAATTATAAACAAATAAAGTTTGTTTACAGACCAAAATAAACAAATACTTAGTGTTAAAATAAAAAATTGGTTTGTAAATATATCACACACTTAATAATAAAATTTATCCACTCAAGTATATTACGTCAATCAAAAATGACATAATTCGCACTTTATATACATACTCACATATATCAACATATCTTTTTTTTTTGTTCTTTTTTATGTTCATATACACTATAATCCATCGAATTACCTCAATATTCACCTACATCTTATATGTCTACAAGCTACTTTTACTCAAGAACATACTATATTTCCAAGACATAGGTATATCCCTTGAGATTCCCACACATAATCGTAAAAGTCACGATCTTCACATTTATATCTAACAACCCCCCATTTTCCAACATTAAATGATAATACGTATAACCTGATTTTTAAATTTTAAACCATCCACACACATATTATATTTATATCATATCTCAATCAAATTTTTAAAGCATCCTTACCTATATATCGAGAAAATTTCTCATACAAGAATATATATAGGTATACGTTAAAATTCCAGTAAAAAAGAAAAAAAAGCGTTAATTAATTTAACCTCGACCTCTCTTCTCTTTCTCGTACAACCTAAAACCACTTGGTTAAATTTCCAATTTTACCTATACACTAAATGTGTCGATTAAAGAGGAGGCGAGAGAGAGAAAAGTGCTTGGTCCGTGCGATATAAAGTCCTGTCATCGTTGACCTAAAATAAACGATGGTAAACTTGTATGTACATAGGTATATAGTTATATAGATAAAATGTGAAGGCAGGGTCGAAGGCCAGAGTTTGACGCTTGAAATGTTTTACGCCGATTTTACGCAGTATACGTATACGTATGTGTGTGTATCTCGTAAAACGATTGGCTTGTTAAATTTGTTATTGCGTGTGTGTATGCTTAGTTTTAACGATGTTATATGTATTTGGATTTATATTAGCTTGACGTATGGATAATATATATTTATAATAGCGACGCGGAAGTGTGATTTGAAAATTATTAACGATGTGATATTGCTTGATAAATTGATTAATTTCTCTATTTTTAAAAATCCATCTTTCAATCGTTATACTTTAGATAATTTTTTTTTTCATTTTCCTTCTGCAATAGCCTACGTGGCCCAGTCTCGCCGATGCACCTTTATCATCTATATGTTAAGGTCACATCTCCCTCTTACTTGGTAAGCCCCATTACCCCGTTGCTCTACATGTTGCTAAGTTTCGTTGATCGCTAAAGTTGCGTAATTCGCCATACCATACCAATATGTCATTAAAAAAAAAAAAAAAAAAAAAAAAAAAAAAAAAAAAAAAAAAAAAAAAAAAAAAAAAAAAAAAAAAAAAAAAAAAAAAAAAAAAAAACTATAAAATAAAAAATAATTAAAAAAAGAAATCAAATAAAAAAGACACGTAATATAGAGACTTAATACGATGAGCGCTGAGAATCGAACCCACGACATGTAGATTTCGAAGTCAACGCTTTATCATACTTAGACACATACAGCCTCTGTTATTCTTTATAATATATAAAGTAATGAAAATTATTATTTCAGCATAAATAAATGTATCAGTAATCAATTATTGTAACAAAAAGAAAAAATAATAATTCATTTATAACACGTATTCCAAAATAGCAGTATGATATATACGAACTCACTAATTCACATTATAATGCTCACTTTACATTTTCCAATAAAACATAAAATGTGCCAAAAATCTCGATTAATCATTTATATAATCTCACTTCTTAAAGTCCCTACTCATCATATCATAATACCAAAAACATACATCTTTTTTTTATTATTAACTTTTTTTTTTATTATTTATTATTAACATAACCCATTTACGAATAAGAGGATTATTCATTTATTTACGACTTTAGAAATCTCTCTTTATATCTTTTACATAATAGATATATACCTATAACAAAAAATACAAAAGTATAGGGTAATTCCATTATATAAAGTTTTTCAAAAATCTCATCATAACTTTAGAAAAAAAAAAAAAAAATTGACATTCACATTTTTCATAAATGTATGAATTGAACAATAAACGATATATCATTACTTCTACACATATTCTCATCAATTTCAAACAAATAGTCAAAATAGTTTGTCGTATCCTACTATACCTTGTTCCCAGTATATGTTTTACTTACATCAATCGCAAATACACAAACATACACACCTACCACATACTGATATATAAGATAGAAACAGGAAACAGTAAGACACGCACATATGTACATACGTACAGTACATACAAAGCAAACTACTCTCTCTCTCTCTTGTTCTATATATCGATCGTCCAATCGATATCTCGATACACCAACATACGAGTAAACGAATTTCTAGCTTTGTTATAATACGCTATATAGCTAATATACACCCACTTTTGCTAATCAGAACTACTAATACTACTACATACTGCTACTACCTAGTACCAATCGTTAAAACAAACGTATAATATAAGGTCTATTGTTCTCCAAAACATCGACAAAATATACCGTATATTTCAAATATATAATATGTATGTATAAGTACGTGTTAGCTTTTAAACATACATTTCAGCATTGTAAATTTGTAATATAAATGTTTCGTATGAGAATTGAGTAAGTATGTTGTAATATTATTACGAAGCTCGTAAAAACGTTAATTGTAATATAGTCTTATTTTATTATTTATATACACGTATGTTATAGCTACTAAACAGATGCTTGTAGTTTTTTTTATATACCTACTATATATATATATATATATATATATATATATACATATATACGTGTTTATTATATGTACATATATTAAGGGTTTTTACGCTGATGTCGAGATAATAGAATGAGATGGTCTACATCCTTATCCTGACAACGGACTGGATGGAGCCTATAAATCTTTATTTTTGTATATAGTGGATAAGAGATTTTTTTTTTGTACTACTTCTTTGTCTTCTTCTTCTTCTTAAGGTTTCTTATCAAGAGTATACCTATTAACTTAGAGAATATATTTATTTACCTGGGTTCTTTTGGTAAATATTTATTTTATAAATAAAACTCGATAGATAATGTATGCCTTTTGTTTTTTTTTGGGGGGGGGGGGGATATTTCATTTTTGGATAAGCTTGATTTTTGTTATTATCGTTTAAGCTTTTTGTTATATTTTTATCTCGTTATTATTGCATAGCTTTGTCAAATTTAGCTTTTAATAAATAATCAAAAGAAAAATTATTAGGAAAATAAATATTTTGGTACATGTATAAGACCTTACACGTATACAGTGTACGTGAGTAGATATTTATTGGAATATAAATCATATTTAGCTGTCGTAAATTCACATTATGTTTGATATTATTACACATTTTTATCTCAGAATGAAATATATTTTCAAAAAAAGCCATAGTCATCTATATACCAAGATTATCGCTAAAATTATATCCAAATTCTAAAATTTTTTTTTTCATCACTTCTATAGTATCTCATTTTCAACCCAAGTTAAAGAAATCGACAAATTTAAAACCTATACAACAAGCCGTCTGTCGATAAAAAAAAAAAAAAAAAAAAATATTGTGCAACGAGTGTGAAGACACGATAACGACCGATTTTACGAATATACATACATCTGATGTTTTATCGTAACTTATACTCGTATATATCTATACAAGCTGTATAGCGATAATAATCTCGTTTCAACATTGGAAAAATCACTGATTTACGAGAAGAAAAATTTAAATCGATCAATGGATTAAGCATATATATAACGATATAGAAGTGGGGTGGATTGGCTTATGTGAAAAACCAATAAATTTAAATGGTAACATTTTTTTTTCAGTTGAATTTGGATCAGTATAAAACATTGTAAATCAATGATTAAATTTGATATGTGTTTTTTAAGGTCGATTTCATTTGTATTTTAAGCTGTATAAGAGATGATAAAAGAAACAAATTTTTTTAAAGAGTATTGAAAAAGATATTTATCGAATTGTACAAAAAAAAAAAAAGTTAAAAGAGAAATGATAAGAAAGAGAAGAAGAAAAGAAAAGTTGGTAAACCTTGTCTTTTATATCAAGAAAAGTAAAAAAAAAAAGAGGGTCGAAGAATGAGTGTGCGGGAAAGTTGTGAAAATTTTTGAGAAAAGTTTTGAGAATTAACGAGTTTCTATCTGGAAAATATTCTTGGAATTGATTTGAGCTGTACGAGGAAGAATAACAAAAAAAAAGTGATTCGTATCAAGTAAGTATATTACGTTTCATTCTTTTTTTTTTACTTCTAAAACTTTTTTTTTTTTAAGGGTGTTTGCATAATCCCGTCGTTTCGGTATTATAAGGACTATATTCGTTTTAGAGATATTTTCCAATTTTTTTCTCTTCTTCAATGTCACTGGGTCATTGATATAAAAAAATAGAACTTTTAATTATAAAATATAGTTTTAATAAATGGTATCAAGCAAGTAAATTTTAAGCTTAATATATCTCATTAGCGATATTCCTAGAAACTAAAGACTTTATATAAATATAGATAATTAAAGGTGGGTAGTGAAAGTTTTGATATTATATTACTACGCAGTAGTAGCTAAATATATATCTAACAAAATCTTAGAGTTTTTTTAAAGTTTATCTTTGATATAACAGTTTACAAAATGTATTTTAAAACGTTTAATTTTCCTTGAGTGTACACAAAGTTATAAATTTCTTATTAGAAATAAGATTTCTTTTTCTTACAAAAAATAAAAAAAAATATTCAAGGATGTACATAAGATAAATGGAAATTGGAAAATTTTTCTTTTCTTTTTTTTCAAAAAAAGATATTTAAAAATTTAGAGAATCATCTTATATTAACAAAGCCAAAATAACAACAACAGTAGTAATACAGTATAGCAGCAAAAAATAACCTTTGAAAATACAATGTTGAAATGAGAAAATGTATAGGCTCTTTTTTGATTAAGGCACGACCGTCACGGAGAGTCGTTTTTTTCATTAATAATGAAGCAACATAGGAGCTATAAGCTAAGCTTTCTTTCTTTCTTTCTCTCTTTTTTTTTTCATATTCTCCCAAGAGGCTCGTAGACCAAATAAATATTAAACTGCACTGCCTTGGGTCTATCACTTTTTCAAGATACGCGGTAACACACGTGACTTTGTATTTGGTTGCTTTGAGGCCCACAGGAGAGAAAGCTTATATATACTACTGCGTTTGTGTATAGAAAATTGTGTCGTTGATAATTTATGAGGTCAAGTCCTTGTTGATATTGTATATGTATATACAAACAGCAGAAGTCAAAGAAAGTAGAAACTTCTTTGCTAAAGAAATCGATTTTTCAAATATTATAATTTATTTATTTTTTTTTCGGAAATCTTGTTATTAAAGTACCTGTTTTTTTTTTTTTTTTAAATTAATAAGAAAGCAAATTTTCAATATTAATATCTATACAAAGTAGCAAAAATTGCTTATACAAAAAAAAATATTTGCTTTTTAACAAATTAAAAAACAAGCCAAGTAGAATGAGTAAAGATAAATCAATATTTAATACAAACAAATAAAAAAAAAATCTAAAATGAAAAAAAAAAAAATTTTGCAATAGTATATTATTTCAAAAAAGTTCACTTTACAAACTTTTTTACATAGTCCCGTTAAAAGATTACAGTATACCTATACCATAAGTATAACATGTAATCCACAGTATTCTAATCTACACATAGTTTCACTTCAGGATTACTTTTTTTACCAAAGCATATACATACATTCATACCTATACCTACACTAGAACAAAGCCATTCCATCAAACAATGCAGATAACAAAAAAAAAAGTTCGTTTTTTCTTTCTCAGGAACAAAAACAAACTTATACCTATATATACTTCCTATCTCTAAACAAAACTTTATGTCGAAGGCCCCATTGATCACCCCAACTCTTCCTTTCTATATATATACTTCACTACATGGTCAAAGATAACATTGTTGTATATAGGGTTTTCTCTATCACTTCTGCGATTTCTCTTTCTTTCTATTTCTACCTAACCGTTACTGATTTTCCAAAACTTTTCGTAAATATATACGATAAATTGATAAGCGATAGCTTCGTTTTAGTATTGAAGACTTTCTCTCTTTGTATTTTAGTTTTGTTGCAAAATTGCCGTTTATTTGTAGGTCTTCTTTATATATATATATATATAGATTTAAAATAGCTTAATTGATTCATTTATATTTTAAATTTAATAACTGATTGATTTTAATTATGTTTGAATCATTTCTTATAATATATTTGCTGTTTGATGGTTCCTCTAGTACAGTAAATCATTTTAAATTCTAATAAACTTTTTTTATTTTTATTTTCTTTTTATTACAAAATTGCAATTGCACAAAATACACAATAATTTTTATATCCCATTACTGATTTATAGAAAAATCATCACTATGAAATTATTTTATTAAACCTTTTAAATAATTTGTCTGAAATCAAAAAAAACAAATTTAAATCAATTTAAATTCTCTTCAATTATATCCCTACCCTTTAAATAAAATTTCGTTTTTTTTTTCAATTGTACACATTTAAATAAAGCATTGTTAAATCGAAAATCAAAGTGAATAGATAGTCTGATTGCAATAGTCGGTATAGTTCCATTATATTCAGTGGTATTTCAAGCCTTCTATTCTATTCTCTTTCTCTGATCATTCCAGAACACAAAAAAAAAATCTTTTTTTTTTGTTTCGCATCACATAACAACTGATATAACAATCATATTCTCGACCGCATTACCTATAATAAAGAACAATATATCACATTTTTACACATTTTCTACCCTTTCATAAAATCTTATTTTTAATTTCATCATTTTACACCTATATTTACAATCTCCTTTAAAAAAGAAACACCTAAATTTCATCCCTCCAAAAATTATTAATTATTTCAAACTATCCATACACAAAAATTCAAAAATAGTAGCTTTACATTGCATATATGAGTGTACCTGTAAACTTCATCTCACGTTCTCCATACATTCCATTTCCATAAATCATCGACGAAGGGGGACTGCTATATAGGTATGTGTGAATCTATTCATCACTTGCAGGGATTCCCTATATTCCAGCTTTCATATAACAGCGAATACATACGTACATACGTATACATACATATGTTTGTAATACAGTATGTATGTATAGGAGAAGAAGAAGAAGAATGAATAGAAGAGAGAATATACGCTGACGTTGTAATTCAGGCCACATGTCGTTGGCAGATTGAGTTTTGGATTGCCCGGGGATTAAAAAAAAATGAAAAGGATGGAGGTGTACCTATAGATGTTCATTGTTTTTGAGATTTTGTTAGTGTTAAGGGAGGAGCTAGCGGTAAATACTGGGGGGTTAATTATGCTTGTTTTCGGTTAACTTATATGTAAATTTATAGTTTCTATGTATTTATGGTTAGTAGATTGATAATTATGTTTTATAATTATTTTAGGGAAGATTTAAATATTATGCAAGGTTACGAAAATTTTTTTTGTTTTTCTTGTTATAAGAGATTGAATATTTAGGTTAATATCAATTATTTTGACATATTATAATATATGCATATATAGCTTTAGCATCGTGTGTTGAGAGAGAAACAGAGAGAGCTGATATTGTAATATATAGCTATATATATATACCTATATAGAGAAGGTAAAATTAATTTCGAGGAAGCCGAAACTAATTCGATAAAATCAGGCCACAGTGGATATTATTGATTTCCGATGTAATGAATGTTGACCTGACGAATATGTTATATATATTTTTCACACGAGGTGTATATAGGTATAAGAGGGAAAAAGAGTTTTTGAATATAGTATGATGTATTAATGTGTTAAAATTAAGCTTAATAACTTTGATGAATAAGCAAAAAAGTTTTTTGGTAAGAGTATTATTATTGTTATGTAATTCGTGGAATTTTATGTGGAATGTAATTAGTCGTTAATGAATGTTGATTAGAATATATTTGGTAAATGTTGAAACTTTTCGAAGCTTCTTAATTTGATAAGAATTTAATTGACGATACAAAAAAAACGTAATGTAATATTTAAGTTGAGACAATTTAATTACGTCTTTATTTTTATCAATTATTTGAAATAAAACAAATGTAACAGTTTATTTTTTATTTTTTTGTTTTAAAATTTTTATTTTTTATTTGTTTGAAAAATAAAAAAAAAATTGTTTGTAGTAAAACAGAAAGAATATTATACAGTGTTTTACTATTTAATTCGATACTATTTATGGTTTAATAATTTCGTTATGATAATACTCTACTTTTGTTTTTATTCCAAATTATATTTTTCTTAAACTTTAAATAAGTTTTTTTTTTTTGTTGGACTATACTTACAACAAAGTAATAAATTCAAAACAAATAACTATTGGTAAAACTTAAGTATACAAAAGTCTGCATACATATTTTGTTTCTTTTAACCCTCTTGAAAATATATAATTTTACAAAAGACCATAAGAAAAAAAAGTTTATACTTCAAATGAAATATGTATATGCAGTTCGTGAAAATATATTTATATATATTTTCGTTCAACTTTTATTTTTCCTCATCTCTTCCATCACGGAACAAAACTTTTGTTTGGTAAAACCAACGGTTGTCGTCATCCTCGTTTTCAGAGAGAAATATTTGAAATATATAAGCAGACCACAGCTGCACATGGAACTTTTTATTTATATATATAAATATATTTTGAAAAAACTTTTCCACGTAAAATCGTAATCCTATCTGTCATCGTATTATCGCAATAAAAAAATCTTTGATGTCCCTTTTTAAAAAAAAATAAATAAAAGTAAAAATAAAAATATATAACATATATCTCAAACAGAATTTAAAATAGATAAAAAAACTGGATGTACCAAATCTTACAAAGCTTACTTTATTTACAATCAAAAATAAAAATGTCTCAATGTTAACGCTTCAATTCACCAAGTTATCTAGATGCAAACTCAAAGCTGAGATATGCTAAAAATTTTCCATACGATTAGCACAATTCCATAAAAGCTCTTTGATAATATATATCCCATGTTTATGTATACACACATACATACTATTTTTCCTCTTTCTATAGGCAAAGAAAAAGACGTAAAATGAAACGAATATACCAAACTACTACTGCTACTAAGACTAGAATATTTGCTTTTCGTCTATATATAGAGAAAAAGCGCTTTTTCTCTTTTAGCTTCAAAAAAAATGCGCCCGCGAAATCTAATACCCAAAGCTTTCTAGAGTAGTTTTTCTTTTTCTCTTCTTTTATTTGGAAAAAAAACGACTCAAGGGATATATACAATGAGCTCGAGGGAATATTATTCCGAGTGAGTGTACAGAGAAAGAGAGAAGTAAAGAGAAAAAGGGGGAAATATTGGAAAAGTACAAGAGGATGATTATGCTTGGTGATGAAATAGAAAAAATTTTTCATTCTGGGCTTATACAAAAGACTATTTTTTTGCGCTTGTATTTGATTATTTTTCTGAAATTTCATTTTGTCTTATTGGCATTTATGTAGGCATAAATTTTTTATTAATTTATTCAAATAAATAGGTCTTATTGTTATTTCAAGG
Source organism: Leptomastidea abnormis (assembly GCA_030522805.1). NCBI lineage: Eukaryota > Metazoa > Arthropoda > Insecta > Hymenoptera > Encyrtidae > Leptomastidea > Leptomastidea abnormis. The sequence goes on from JAPYZE010006976.1 coordinate 15,661, forward strand.
TTAAACGTATAAATAAATGAACAATAAATGCATATAATACAAATTAAATTATTTTATATTCCAAAAATTTCTGATGATGCATGTTTGATTTTAATTAATGAAATTACAATGTGCTTGAATAGATATATATATATATATATCGATATTACGTTAGTAATTTTCTATAATATAAACTCTTGTATACATATATTATTATCGACGTTTTAGTCATTTTATGAAAATTTAATTAGCGATACGAATTCGCAATTAAAATTACGTCTTCGTGTATTTAATTATACTATACGTAACCATCCAATATCTAAAAATTTTATTATTATTATTCAATTCTTATAAAATATACCAAAAGTTAAACATTAAAAAAAAAGAAAAATTTTTTTTTTAACCATTACATTAACTCAATTGTCCATATCTCACAACCCTATAAGTATACCTATATCTAGACCAAAGTAATCAGCCATCCAATTACCAAATATATATCCAGGACATTGTATCCGCACATAGTTTATATCACATATTATACACACACACACACACACACACACACACACACACACACACACACACACACACATACACGCACACACACACACACACCACAGTCAATTTACTCACGTGCGTTTAAACTAACCGCACATACACTTAACGCACGTACCAATCGAAATTCACATGGACAATATATAATAGTACATAGTACAACAACCACACTCCACTATACCAACATAGCTATACAAAATACACATATATACAGTACACACATTCCTTTCTCTCCCCGCGAACTTCCATTTATATATACCCTATCAAATTTTTGCCGACGTCGTGACGCCAAAGTCTGCTAAACATATAGCATCGCGTGTCATATGTCCTCTCTTACTCTCTCTCTCTCCAGCATCTTAATCCTGCTACCAACAGAAACCTAAAAATATGACCTCCTCCCACTTTTCCTTTCCTTATATCTCCAAACCAATCCTCAAGCGATTAGTTATATACAGCAAAACACTTTACCATCACCAAATTTGCGAGGGTGGATTCTACTTATATTATACTGTTAGTTGTCGATATACAGAGGAGGGAATTCTAGTATAGTTCAATGTACTCCCCATAAATGTCTAACACCCCTCTCTCTATACTCTCATACTCTTTTCGTATACATATATAATAATTGTCCCCTTGGCGCCTATGTTGATGGGTGTATATATGGCAAACTCAACTCAACTTCTCTTGTCGATGTCTCCTATACGCTATATATGTATTAAATGAATCTCGTGGGAGAAAGAGCATAGCGATAACGACACAACGACGTACATATACGACTATATTACATACATAGATATATCAGAAATGCGTCTGTTTGAATTTATCTGACGATTATTATATATTGACAGTATGTAGTTCATTGATTATGTATAGGTATGATATATCATTGGACTAATATTTTTTTCTTCTTTTTTTTTAAGCAAGCTTTTCTAATGTATCTACAGTGTATGTATAGCAATGTGTTGATATATCCATTAAAGATTGGTCGTTGCATCTTGAAATTTTGAATTTATATATATAAGAGTACAAAAAAAGAAAAGGAGAAAGGCCAATGTACGGGTTCACAACCTTTCGATATATATAATACAAAAAAAAAAGACAAACTTAACTACAGACAACTACAATATACTCTCTATATTGCAGCTTAGAGTGTACAACCGGCAATATAATTTATTACAACTGTCGACGTTTCTTTCGTTATGAGGAAGAAGAAGAAGAAGAAGAAGACAAAAAAAAGGGAATGAACGAGTATAAAAGGTCGACGTGCTGCTATACTACTGCTGTTATCCCTTCTTTTCTCTTTTCCGTATCTATACTATACTAACCCCCACAAAACAAGTATACAGACACATACATATAATATATCTAGACATATCACAAAGTATACAATAAAGAAAGCGGAAACAATCTCACTCACTTTTCTTTCTCTCTCCGTATAAACGTCAACTTCTCCTTTTTCTTCTTCTTCTTATTTTTCACTCACCCCCCTACTATACATATATAGTAACTAAAATCCTACGCCAAAAGCTCTTACTTACTTATACCCTATACTAGCTTGGCACATCGTAAACAAGGAAAAAATCTCATTTTTCTCTATATATTTACAATTTTATACATTCTCTTCTTCCTCCTATATAAATTTCTTATATTTTGACTTTACCACATTTTCTCTTTATATATTTTACTGTATAGGAAATAATAGAAATAAGAAAAATGTATATGATCAATTTTTGATGGTTCTTGATTAACAGATACATACTTAAACACGTGACTTTGTTAATCGTTTGTTTTGCTTATATAAAAGATCCTTCACCTTTTCTTTTCTCTTAACATCAACATTTAAAAAGCTTATACATATAAGGTCAATAAATAAGTATATATATCTTGTTTAACGTTAACTGTCTTATAGACGTTTAAGAAAAATAAGGGTCTATATTTCAAGTAAATATTAAATGACGGATAGCTCTTGGTTATGTATAATGTAAAGCTACTGCAGGATTGGTCAATCGAACACCAGCATATACAAACACATACACAGGCATACATACATATTGGCAATAAATAAACCTATCACAAAAATCTTCTCAGTCAAATAGACAAAGAAAAAAAAAATTAAACCACTAAACAAACTACCAACTAATGTAAATCATTCGTTTTGTTAATTCCTCCCTAGGAACTTTTGTCTTATCGTTGATAGAACTTGAATTTTTCTTTCGATCAATCATCCGCATATATATATATATATATATATATATATATATATATATATATATATTTACGACGAAGAATCCGTTTTATTTATGGGGGTAAGAAGAGATGCGATATCGGATGTAGGTATATATATGTAAGTCTGATGCTTACTGGTTATATCTTCCTCTTTACGCACAAAAAGCTCTCTCTTTCTATATTTCTTCCTTTCTTTCTCTTTGTGAAAAGGGTCGTCGTGCTTTAGTGCGTTAACCCTTTTCCAAACCCTTATATTTCCCCTTTTTCTTTCGTATATGAACTGCTGTAAACGTGTGGCTATATATATACGTTTAATACCCTCCTGTTTATCCGTACCGTTTCGTATGAGACGAATGACCGGAGTTACAAAGTTTGATAGGGGATGAGAGGATATTTTTTTGTTTTTTTTTATTGTTTTTGGATTGTTGTGGGGAATTATTGTGTGAGATTAATTTTGTGATGAGGGAAATGTTGGAAGATTTATTTGAATGTTTGAATTATTTATTAATTGATTGAATTCTATTTTATGTGGCTTTTTTTGGAATAGTTTATTGTAAAATAAATTTTAAAAGTTTACGGGATAAATATTGTTATTGAATGTCTTTTTGTTGTTTACGATATAAAAAAGATTAAATTCAATAAAATATTTTTTGTTGGAAATGACTAGTGAACAATTAAAAAAAAATATATATAGTTGTAGAAAATTTATAAAGGTTGACATTTAGTACAAAAATTAATAAATTGATTTAGTGAACGTAAGTCACTGGAAAAATACAATTTTCTTTTAAGCTTTTCTTTTTTGATGTTAAATATATAACAAAATTCAATAAATTTACAGAGATGACAAAGGTTTTTAGATACTTGAAAGAATCAACAAAAGATGAAATATATAGAAAGAAAAACGATTTATCAAGTGACATTGTAATTTTAGAAAATATAAAATAAATTCAAGAAAAAGAAAAATTAATTTTCAAAATAAAAATGTATTATAAAAGATAAAGAAATAAAATATCGTATTTTTGATTTCAAATCAGGATTTTAAAACAGATTAACGATCGTCATGATGATTACAAATTCTTTAAATTACGTAACAGAACATTTTACATTAAATTTATAAAAATTTTACTTTTACAAAATAATAAATTTAAGAATGTTATAATTAAATAAAAATTCTTTAAATCCCTTTTATATTTAAATTCATTTTAATTATAATACAAAACCTGTATAATTAAAACTACATTTTAAACGAAACAATGCAATTTTAAATAAATAAAATACAATAAAATTATAATTAAATTATTCATTCTATTAAAGGCAAGATAATTATTCGTAATAAATTAATCAAATTAATTTTATATTATTATACTGTATTAAAGAAACATCATTATATTATTTCAATATAAATTAGATATTACTAATAATATTCAAAATTTAATAATATCTTACGTATTTATATAGGTACAATATTAAAATCAAAAACCTTAATAAACATCGCTATTTAATAAAAAAAATAAAAAAAAAAGTTTATCAACACAACTTCAAATGACTTGATTGCCTTTCTATAGACAGTAAAGGTTTCGATTAAACCGAGAATCGAATTAGAAGACAAGTTAGCTGCAAACCACGTTTCAGAGGAAACCCTTTACTACTTTACTATAGCGAACAACGTAACTCTTGTAGTAGTAGTAGTTGTCGTCACGAAAAGCGAGTAACGATGAACGTAAATCGATTTTAGAATCAAGTGCATTTCAAGTCTTTTTTTTTTTAACAAAAAGTGCCTAAGCTGATTTTCAGCTTACTCAACAAGATTTTGTTCATTTGAAGCTGTACAGCTTAAGAGGATGGAATAGTGGGGAAATCTACATTACCGACATTAGCGTACTTATTAATTATTTTAAGAAAAATAATGTAAAATTTAGCAAAACCCGA
>JAPYZE010006980.1:0-14337 GCA_030522805.1 Leptomastidea abnormis
AAATGCGCCCTCAATCAGGAGCGTACCTCGAAATTGAAAATTTTTATTTTTTGAACCATATAACTACCCCTTTTTTGAGGAATTACTCATATACATATACGCGGGGGAGGGGATGGGAGAGGTGTTCGCGGTTCTCTTGGGGCGTGTGAACGCTGTGACATACGCGCGAGAGTTGTACTCTCTCTCTCTCTTTCTCTCTCTCTCTCTCTCTCTCTCTCTCTCTCTCTCTCTCTGTCGCTTTCCTTTAATCGTCTCGTATATATATATATATATATATATGTTGTGGGAGCTCTGCAGGAGAGATAAATAGGTGGGCGCGATGTATGGTATATATATATAGATATAGGAAAGCGAAGAGAAGATTTTCGCTTTCGCATGCATGCGCATTTCGACGAGATCCTTTCTCTCTCAACGACGACGAAGCCACGGGCGGCAGACAGACAGATAAATATACCTATATACTTACATATAAATATACGTGACGCGTCGTGTGTCGCTCATCGTCTTTCGCGCGACTATATGAATATCTTTGACTTTCTTCCTCTCTTTACTTTCAAATCTACAACTATTTATATATGTGTACGAGTTCGATCATACCTCTTATTGTTGATGTATATACCATGTGATTGTACTTTGGTACACACACGCGTGGGTGTATACAGACGAAGAGACTGCTGTGACGACGACCTCATGTTGCAGCTTCTGCTTAAAGTATGTCTTATTGTAATCGATGGAAGTTGAAAAACAACGAATGATTACGTCGTCGATGTATATAGTTTATGCTAATGAGGAGAAGCTGCTATTACCTGTCGATATACCTGCCTCTTTAGTAAAGTTTTTTCTCCTTTTCTTTTGGGAGAGGAGGGTCTTACGGTAGGTCTTGGAGTGTTTGCATTGTTCGATTGCTGTGTATCGATGGATTGTGTGTGTGTGTGTATATAGTGTGCAGGATACTGAAGCTTATTCAGTTGATTTAATGATAGGTTTTGAGTTTGATATAATAATAGCTTGATTATATATTATGGTGTATATTTGTATAAAATAGTTCGTATTACTAATTTTGGTGGTAATCAAAATTAAATACTTATCTGTTTTCAAGTGTGCACTTATAAACATGTATAAAAAATAGTAAAAAAATATATCGCTACTTAACAAAAATTAAATTTTAAACAAAGGATTGTTAGCACCGCATATGAGATTAATATTTTATTTATAAAGCCTTTTTAACCCACTATTAAGTGTATTTCGGCGTATGAATGTTTATATAAAGGAAAAATTGACGAACGCCGAGAATCGAACCTACGACCAGTAAATTACAAAACCGGCACTCTGACAACTAAACCATTTTAGATTTGAATTTCTGGATGTATAAAAATGTTATTAAATTGTAGAAGTATGTAAAACTTGATAAAACAACGCCTTCTAACATTATTATAATTTTTTTTATAAATTATTGTTTGAATTTTTTTTTTATTTGAAGAGTAATATCAAAATTTGAGGCAACTCTCATTCTAAAGCATAATTGCTTCAAACGTTAACTTAAGCCTTAGATGATCAAGATTCAACATGAACCAAGAGATGACAGTTATATTCAAATGGTCTATAAAGTTTACCACTACTAAAATAAAAACCTTAAGATCATGTTCTGATTCATTTTACATTTCTCAGTGCTATTTTTACAATGTCCAACATTTAGAAGCACTGACAAGAAAAAATTATCCGTAAACCAATTGCCACGTGTCAGTAATTTTCAAGACACGAGACGACACCCCGGTGCTTTCGCATATATTAACAATGACCCTGAAGATCATGTGGGTTGGCGCCTATATGTATTTTATCTTGATTCGTGAGCAAATCCGAGAGTTACAAATGTAAGTGCAGCGATGGCTCGAGTTTATTCACTATAGCAAAAATCAGGTCAACGTGAAAGAGAAAAGCAACTTGTCGAAAGAGAATATAATATTGTATCGTCTGTTGTATATGGTCTATGTCTTCTTGTCTCCTTTTATGCAAAGGAATGATGGGTGTACCTGTACTTACATGCAACAAAAATTAAAATAGCTACTCAAAATTTTAGCAATTAATGAAAAGTTTTTTGCTTGGTTGTTGTGAGACTTAAAAATATTTAAGACTATCTTAAGTAAATAAATTTTTTCTTTTTTTTATTACAAATTTCATGTGATACAAATTTATCAAATATATAAATTTTCAAAATAAGTATTATAATTCTTATTTATAAGCTTTTTTTTTAAATTCCTAGTGGCGTATTTTGGTTAAAAATCAAATTTACAATCAATAATTGATTAATTTTCTTAAAACTATACTTAGTTCTAGTTCTTTTAACAGATTTTATTTTTATGAAATATCGTATTTATCATATCTTGAAGACTTATAGTCTCGCTTATAGTAGCTTAGTTGACAAAGCGTAAGTTTCGCAATTAGAGGTCATGGGTTCAATTCCCAGAGTCCGTTTTTAGCTGAGTTACTGCATAAGCTTTCGTATGCCGAAATATGTTCTTTAGAGTATTTAAAAAGGCTTTATTATTTAATTTATTTATTATGTAGCTTGGGTAAGAAACGCTTTATACTTAAATTTCATGATTTAAAATTTTTGGCACTATGTGATAAAATATTCCTTAATAATTAAAAATAATTTTTTTTTACCTTATCATCCGTGGTAATAGATACATCATAGCACAAGTTCATTTTTTCCAAAATGTAATAAAATTGATTACTTTTAGAACTGAGCAGTCTTGCAATTTTTTGCAAGTAGAATAAAAAATTATATTTTACTTTTGCATCAAATTTAGAGTACGCAACCTGAACTTTTGACCAACGCTCGCTTTTCCTGCTATTGACGCTTCAAATTCTTTTAATACTAAACAAAATCATTGATAATGCATTTGAAACTACTAGCATTAATAAAATCTAAATTGTCTTACGTCAAATCTCAAGTCTTGAAATCTATGTAATTTAAATTCAATCAAATATAATTTTAATATAATACATTAATTTTTTTATTTTTAAAACAATGTATTTTAATTTTCAATGATTTTGTTTTTAAAATCAAGTTCAATTTGATTGTAAAATAACTTCCTGTGATATATTCAGCAATAGTTTTTCTGAATTCTACAAAACATACAATAAGTTTAAATAAATTTTTAGAATGAATCTAAATTACAGAAAAGCATATACATATTTTTTTTAATATTTTTATCATCGCCATAATAACTGTTTAAGTAGTCATCATATAAATTAAAGGTTCCTACAAAAATATGCATCTCATCACAGTCGCATAGAAAGACACACACACACACGCGCGCGCATACAGAAACTTTTCAAATTACCGCGACTTATTACTTATTCCCTTTAACCCATTAGCAAGCCATATATCTGTAAAGTATATATACAAGAGCGGTACGTAAGAAACTCCAATATATACACTTGACTGCTGTAGCAGCAGCAGCAGCAGCAGAAGCAACATCAAAACCTCGTACACAGCAATATAAGATATCCAAAATCATTAATTCATCAAAATAACTTATTCCGTTAAACTATACCTCGAGAATTGCACGTCTCGTCTTCCGTTCTCTCTCTCTCTCTCTTTTTCCTTACTCTTTATATCCTACAGTCCGCACCTGAAACGCATCTTAATGAGTCATTAATTACGCAAAAGAGAGCCTACTCGATCTGGCCGCAGACTCGACCACATGATTACACAGAATTTTTCTCACCTCTCTCTCTCTCTCTCGCGAATATGCGCGTCTCAAATACGATGGACGTCTCGATCACATATCTTTCTACATCCTATAATGCACGTAAAATCCAACGGCTATAGAGTCTGTTCTATACGGAAGCATTTGCTATAGCTATAGATACAGAGTCGCGCGCACACACGTGCCCGCGGAGACACCGACCCGTTAATCAGTCGATCCACCACCGTATAACCAAGGTATATCCTACATATATATAAACCTCGCCTTTCCTTCTTTCGATCTATACCACATATACCTATACCTGCGCAATACGATCTCGTATACGAGGATGAGGATCGCGGAATACGCGGAAGTTCCGTCGCTTGGCCGCCCGTTGAGAAAGAGAGAGAATGACCGCGAGAGGTGGAGTAAAGGGAGAGGGAGGGGAGGATAGAAAATGTCTGGTGCGCGTAAATACGACCGCAATCGGAGACGCGTATAGTTGCTGTTGCTGCTGTTGGTACACAGAGAGAGTCTTGAACGTATTTCACTTGAATTTTTTTACACCGGTCGCAGAAAAGAGCAAGCACTATGTGCATTTTTAATTGGCCGCCCTGGTTGAACGCGTATTTATATATATGTATGTATATGTGTGAGTATGCGTATAGATGAGCGAATGAACGTAATTTGCCGGTATATAAGCATTTGGGGTCGTAAACGGGTGAGTAAGCGAGTGAGAGAGAGAAAGACGGGAGGGGATAAAGAAAGATAAGCACCAACGAGCTCACTGCTCTTTCTCTCTTTTTTTTTTCTCTTAGCTATAACGACTTTTCATATTGCGGCCGCGTAAAAGATCAAAGTCGCCACTCTTTCTCGCGTTATATAGAGGTACACGCGATCTTGAGAAAAGCATGCATTTACCTATATATATATATATATATATATATATATGTATATGTATAGGCCACCGGAGTGTGGAGACGCGTTGATGCAGTTGTCGAGTAAGAGTAGGTATATATAGAGAAGTGAGAGGAGAGAAAATATATATAAGTTTTTCTTTTATGTACATGCTTGATTTTCCCGCGGCTCATTAAGCACCGACGCCCGCGGAAACTTTTCAATATCTTATACATTACCGCATCGGATGGACACTGGGTGGAGAAAGAGAGAGAACCGTTAGATACGTGGCTGGACCAAGTTGCTTCTGACCAGTTTAAAGGTATAGATTGGTCTGAAGTTCAAGGAGCATAAGTACATGCGTAAATGTAAGCATGCACCTGACGTTTTATTAAAATTATGATAATTGGAAACTGCGTGCGTGCAGGACTAATTACAACAAAATATAACTAATGCTCATCTTCTTTCGTACCTTACTTCTCTTCTCTTCTCTTTCCTCTCTCTCTCTCTCTCTCTCTCTCTCTCTCTCTCTCTCTCTCTCTCTCTCTCTCTCTCTCTCTCTCTCTCTCTCTCTCTCTCTCTCTCTTTCTCTCTCTTTCTCTTTCTCTCTATATACTTGGCTGCTACTTGCATTCCTTCTTGGCTATACATCAAAAAGTTAGTATGTATGTGTATTAACATGTAGAGAAACCTATACTCTCTCGATCCTTATTTTTCTTTTAGATGAGTCGCGGAAGCGTAAGGAAAAATAAAAAGAAAGGTTATGCCATCAAAGAATGTGTTATTGAATGAGAGCAAGAGAGGGAGATGGATGATGATATTGGATCATCAGGTGGATAATCGAGCTTGAAATACCTCGGGCTTCCGACTCATCTCATTTTAGTTTATTTGTTTATTCAATATGCTACTCTCGTAATTCAGATTGACTCGCGATCTCTCTCTCTCTCATCGTTCAGAGACGAAATTGTGTTGATTTGATATAATCTACTGCTACTATATTATACTCACCGTACTTACACACAGGCACACATTTGACTGAAAATCGATTTACGATGATAACTCTCGTTAATAATTTTTCGATTACGTTTACTATTTGCATAAAAATTATTGACTTCTTTTTTTTTTTTAATAAGCTATCATTACACTGAATACTTTGTATTTGTATTTATAATGATTGTTTGACTTGACTTCCAGTTAACTTTTTGATCAATATTCGATGACCGAAATTTTTGACTTGAAATATATTAAACACAATTGCATAATTTTATTAAAATTATTCTGAACTAAAAAAAAAAAGAAAAAAGAAAAAAATACTGGTAAACGTAATTATTAAATTTTAATTATTCCATCATTCCATCATAAATTATTCCATCATTCCATCATAAATTATTCCATCATTCTACTTGATAACTTGCTTCAGAAAAAAAAAATAAGAAAAAGGAAAATCAGTATTATACACAGCATATACGTATATTGTCATCATATTTTACTATCCATTGTATACATAAAACCATACTTACATTACATATCGTGAGAATAATTTATACAGTTGTCGTTTAGAAAGACAGTTTGTGCAATAACAATTACACTTGTCCGTACCTACGTACATATAAAATACATCTAACGGGCTAATAACAACTTCACTCACTATATATACATAAGCTCGTCAAAAACTATATTCAACAACCTTTAATTAAAACTAATTCTCTTCCCCCCCCCCCTTCTAAGCTACTCCCAGCCCATTATAAATTACAATTATGCACAATAAATAAATATTCATAAGTATATATAGAGACTGGACTTACCGGGAAGTCATATAACCATCACATCTCCTATTCTTTCTACATAAAACCTTTCATTCGTTAGATCATTAATATCATCCAAGCATTGCGCATTAACAAAACTCTCATCATTCACTCCTCATTTACCATCATCCAAAAAAAAAAACTTCTCACACATACACAAACAATGACAGTTTCAGAAACATATATCAGGAAGGATTTGCCAGATATGAAACTTGAGCTGGTCATCAGGCACGTACTTAACGCGTCGCGCGCGAATATATATACGAGATATATCCGTATATACCGGGACCCACCTTCTCCTTCGGTAGTATAAACCGAGAAAGAGCAAGTGTCGTAAGGTTTTAGCTTTAAAGAAAAAAAAATCAAAGATCTCTCTAAGCGTGGGTTGACATGTATATATACTCCTTATACATATACTCCTGGACCGCCTTAGGCCACTCGTTCTTTAGTATGTACCAGCTATATAATGTATCTATGATTATACGTGTGTGTGTGTGTGTGTGTGTGTGTGTGTGTGTGTGTGTGTGTGTGTGTGTGTGTGTGTGTGTGTGTGTGTGTGTGTGTGTGGGTCGCTAGCTTTGGGTCTTTCTCGTTGTTTTTTTCTCTCCCCCCCTCCTCCTCATAAAACCCTATATATCGGCCTGCGCTTGTGGATTAATAACGCGATAAATTTCACGCCGCAGTGACAGGAGGAACGCGTTTATATAAAGGTATACTCTTGTGGGTGGCTAAGTCTGTAAAATAGATACACACATAGGTATAATGTGATCGTTGACCAAATGAGTATTACTATATTAACAGCAACTCGTTATATATCCAAGAGAGACACCGGAAGAGAGAACCCGAGCATTATAGGAAGTTAACTTTTTTTTATTGTTTTTGTAATGCGCAACGTAACGACGGATTATTGTAAGGCAGTTTGGTGAGAAATAATGGTACTGTAGGCTTAAGTGAGGTTGTTATAGTAAAGTTAGTTGATTGGTTGATTTCTATCTGTTTTAAGAACTAAGTAATTGGTAATGATTGTTTTTGTTAATATTGAAAATTTATGCTTTGACAATGACATATTTCGTTTTGACAAATATTATAAATATAAATAGCAATAAAAACTGTTCGAATACCAGTAAAAAGCTCTTTTGTAATAAAACAAAGTGTACATCTCACAAAATAGTCATTAATTTTTGTCATTTCCACATACAATACCTCACTACACTTCAAAAAGCATAAAATAAGCAATCACACATCATAAAATGACTCCATCCTTAATAGACATTTTTAACGTATCAAAATAATCCAAACATACCACGTGACACACAACATACATTTTAGATACTGAAAGCTGGAAAATGTGTCCACGTAAATGAAAACAGGGTTAACTGCCGGTAGTAAAAACGTTCTATTAACGAGAAATGTTTTTCTCTGACAACGTGGGCGAGCCCGTATATACATATACATATATATTATATGTACAGTAAGACCAAGTGACAAACACGATATAATACCAAAGGAGTAATGTACTCTTTTCAAGAAAAAGATAGTGTCGATGCTTCAATAGCCTATAGCCAAGTGTACATATACCTTGTCATAACGAGACTCTCAACGACATTGCTTATATGGTCGAGTATAGTATAGGTGAGAGACTCGTGTCTTGTCGAGGTTTCAAGTGTCGTTAGCGAAAGAGATAGACTATATAGACACACACACATACACAGACAAGCGAATTTCCTGTCTCTCTGTTAATGCAACAGAGGGTAGAGAAAAAGGAGGGAGGGAGTGTACGATCGTTATCCAGGTGTCGCTCGAAGTGGTACTTAGATAATGTACTGTAAAGTATTTATTAACTGCGCCTAGATCACAATCGTATATGAATTTTAAAAAAAAAGAAGAAAAAAAATAATATAATACTGGATAAAAAATTGAGAGAGAGAGAGAGAGAGAAAGAAATATATAATTATAACACAGCAAACTGAGAGTAAACTTGAAGGGAAAGTTATCGCTTTGTTGATACAGAACTGGATAATAATAATAATAATAACATATATGTATATAATACACAAGTTGAAAATTACAAGCGCAAAAGATTGGATAAATTGTGATCGTCTGGGTAGATATGAATGTCAACCCCGTACCGAAATAATTAAATTAGTTATCTAATTTTCCACCTGTTGCTAAACTCGCTAATAAATTATATGCTATTTTACGTATAAATCTGTAGAAAATTAAAACATACACACATACATACATACACAGCTCGTTATCAGTAATATAAATTTAAAAAAAAAAAAATTATATTCTAAAGTTCTTTCACGCTTGGTGTTAATCAACAAACACACGTATATACGAAAAATGAATAAATAAACAAATATTTCAACTTTATTAGTATTATATATACAAAAAAAAAATACAAGTTCGTGTTTATAATGTATATCTCATCAGATTTAAACATCCAATATATAAATATATGTATATTATAAACACGTGCACACAGACACACACATCACTTTCGTTTAAAATTCATACCTCAATCCAAGCTTAATTGGATAACAGCATAGCGCTATATAAAACTCGTCATTTTAATAATTAAATGTCCTAAAAAAAGAAGAAGAAACAAAAATAAAAATAAAAAAAAATATCATCCATCTTACATTTAATAAGATTATTAAAAGAAATATGCTATCATACTAAGCAACAACTCAATAAAGCCACTTTTCATAACCCATACGGTAATTACTCCACTACACATATTTGTTTCAAACCATGCACGGTAACGTCGAAAAGAGTAATATAATATTCATTTTGGGGCGGTGCATATATATAGCGCCGATAAAATTCAAGCCTTCATCCAAAAATTCTCTCCTCTAACACCTTAACCAGTATATACCCCAATATATACTCTTCTCAGGCCTTTTATACATTATGTCAACCCGTTACAGACCGGACAACCGTTTATTATTATATATCGAGACTCGGGTGCTTTGCTGCTGACGATAAAAATTCATTTTGCATAATGCAAAGCAATCAACCGACCAGCCAATGTAGAAAAGAGGTATGAAAGTGATGAAGAGAGAGGTAAGGGTTAAGGTATATAGAAATACCAGGTGTGGCTAAAAGCTTGAAATCTTTTTTTTTTTTATTCTGCCAATTGCTTCCTTCCGACCTATATATACCACAGCATCATCAGACTCATCTTATATACTGCGACGTGTAAATTAATAATCTATTAGGGCTATATGCCCAAGTTTCTGTTCTCGTTATATGCCTAAATTACATTTTTCAGATCTTTCTTTTTTTCTTCTTCTCTTTTACTTCATCGTCATCTTCTTTCGCTCATAGTTTTTTTTTCTTTCTTTTTCACGTTAGCTAACTCGTAAATTTCGTTTTATGCAAGGAATGAGTTTATGACTCTCTCTTTGGGCGATATTGAAAAATTAAACGTTTCTCGGCATTAACGGGGTTTTTATGAAATGATCGCATTGATTTTTATGAGGGAGTTCGGTAATCAGAGTATATTGACACGTTCACTCATTTGCTTTTAGTTTTCTCATAAAATATACATTTTTATTATTTTACATTTTATTAAATTTCTTTTTTTTTATAAAAGTAGTTAATTATATTGTGTGTGCGTGTGTGGATAATTTGTTTGATATTTTTTTTTTAAGAATTTTAGAGACATGAAAATTAATTAGATAAAAGAAAAGAAAAATTAATGTTTTATAATATTATAGTTTACGTATATTATTTAACTTTACATTCAATGCGGTTTTATATTTAGTTCTCATAATAAATACTTATTTTTTTAAAATGTCATTTAACTGTTATACACATCGATTTAACGTGATCGAATTTTAATTATTTAAATACTTGGATATAAAAAGAAGAAGAAAAGTTATTAAACTTTACTTCTGTTTTTGATCAATCTTTTTTTTTTTATTTTTAGCTATATTTGCATTGCAATTTATTTTAATAAGCATTTGCTATTGGATAATCAAACTCCTTTTTCTTCGTAACATTTAAACTCGATACTCTGATATTTACGTGTAATTGCGTCCACGATATTTCTTGTTAAACGAATCGATTTGCCAAGTAATTTGCCTATACGTATAGACATCCTTCATATTTGCTCATCTTTTCTCAATTTTATAGAAGGTATTTAAATTCCAATTTATGAATACAAAGTCATATGAAAACATGATATACATAAAAATAAAAAAAAAGCTGACGTCATCACTTACTGTATAGATACAACAAATGTAGAACAACCAGCAGCAGCAACGTTAAATGATGCTTAAATTGGATGGCGCAAGCATATACTTGTTTATATATATATATATATATATATATATATAGTGTCGTAATTATGGAACAACATGTTTGGTAACAACATAGTAAATTGATATATTTGTAAAGCATTAATAAAAATAAAAATAAAAATAGCTATACGCTTAAAATGCTCATTTTCTAAATATGTATAGATATATATATATATCAAGCATTTTAAATCAATCGTATTAATGTTCTCTTTTTATTAAAGCGCAACTTTTATAAGTGTATATCAATAACATAATATCAGAAAAAAAGGAACCCAAGTGTAATAATGCATTATGTTATAAAATAACCTTTTCTTATCATAATAGCTCAAGTAATGTCTTTAATAATAGATTTTTCATGCTCTCGCTGAACAAGGCCGCAATAAGTCAAAAAATCATAATTTACAAATTGACGAACTCTATATTATATTATAAAAGCCGACCTGTGTGTATATGTATATAGTATAATATATCTTTATCAAATATTTTTCAAGTGCTTGAAGCATAATATACGTATGCTAAAACAATGAGCGATATAATTCGATCAACATCGGATGCTTGCGCTCATATATAGTTATAATAGTAATTTTTTTACATGGAATTGCACATATATGCCCCATAGGCTTGCGTAAACCTTAAAGATCCTGACATTAAGACTATGCTCACTATGTATAATGTACCAGAAGCGATAAGACCTTAAAAGTGAAGGGAAGGGACAATCGCCACTAGCCGATCGTCCAAACGTAATACATATACATACACCAGCACTTGAATTCCGATCACTGACCCAGCTGTTCAGTATACACAATAACATACAGCATATAATATGGTATATATAGACTGTTTCATAAGCGATCGTTTTCCGAATTGTTTTTTCGTAATCGACAAGAGGGGGATAACTTAATGTGCAGGTGCTGCAGTAAGATACGTCGAGTCACCTACCTAGGACTCCAGCGATAATTTAAATGACTTCAGTCGCTATATGTTATAGCTACTGCCTAAGGGAATTAAAGAGTAGGGATATATCTTAAGCAATATTGCACATACACACACACACCCGCGATCGTAACGCGAGTTATCGATTTCGGATACGTGGACTAATTGAATGGGCCTCCTTCTCTGCCAGTGTAATGAAAGCTCGATGAGCAAAAAATGTCGAAGCTTATTATTAAGAAGTTGGCTGCTATATGCTTGGTATACTAAAGTGATTTTCTTGTTTTATTATTTTTTTTTTTTAGGCGAGATTTATGAGACTTGGTGTTTTGCGGGAAAGCGACTTTTTTTTTTAAGTGTGCGGTATGTATGTGTATGTGTGTGTGGTTTGGATTGGTACATATATAGAAATAGAATCAGGGATATAATGTATTGGAATGTAGATCGCTTAATTATATCTGTAGTATAGTACAGTAATTAGAACAATTATTTGACGGCAAAAGGATTTGTTTTGCTTGATATCTTTATATATGCAAGTTAATTATCTTGTACGACTTTGTGGATGATTGTGTATTGCTGCTAATTTTTTCTTCTTTTTTTTTCTTTTTGTTTTCTCTCTCTCTTAATATGATAAATGATAATGAAAATTGGCAGTGACTAGGTTGCAATAATTTTCTTGAATATGAGCCAGTGTGTTACGCAAACTTTCTCCAATTGAGTCGACAAATAATTCTTCATTTTTCTCTTTGACGTTTCAATTATTCATACAAATACAAACATTTTTTTTTTTCTATAAACTAGATATTAAACAGATTTTCTTATAATAATTATTAAAAAAAAAACTATCTTTTTCCTAACTTTAAAAATCAACAAACAAATTGCAAACCAAGTCAAGTCTGACGTTAAAATATAACTTTAGTTTGACGTATAAAAAAAAGGCATATCGTTCCATAGATTAGAAAAAAAAGTAGCTGATTAAAAGCAGGCACGTTTTTCGAGAAATTTTCAAAAGTCAAACTCTGTACATCGTATCGATGTTGTGTATACGCTTATTAAAGCTCGGTATATAGTCAGAGAGAAAATGACTGATGCAGAGCAACAGCAGCAGCAGCAGCAGATACATGCACAATTAGCAAATGAGGCCCCAACTCTCTCTCTCTCTCTCCCTTACATCGAATGATCAATGATAATGATCACACCCGCGCGCGCGCGTGCACATTATGATCGACAGGAGACCAAGAAACATGGTCGTATTAACGACATAGTAGGCTATATAGAAAGCTTGGAGTGCAAAGGTTTTACGTGCCGCGTTCGACATATAAGCCTCGGTCAGATAGTATTCCATTGGTGTATAGGTATATGTAAAGGCAAGAACCGATCGACCGGTCGGTGTGCCGAGGATTTGCATGGTCGTGAGTGATGGGGAAAGAGCGGGCATCGGCACTACTACTACTGCTTCTGCCGCTGCTGCTGTTGGAAAAAAAGTGCGCGGATACGCTGAGCCTATCTTTTAATTTGCCGCGCATATGAGCGAGGCATATATACGTGCCAGGGATTTCCGGGTGCGCCGAGTAGAGCGAAAGAGAGAGAGAGAGAGAGAACTTCGATATATACCAGCAGCAGCAGGGCATGTATATATCGGAGCTCCCCGTTTAACGTATGGGCGCCGTCGTTGCTGCTGCTGCTGCCGCCGCGCAAATTATTAGCCGAGCTCTTCGCAAAGGGGTAAAAAATTCAAAGCCTCTCTCTCTATACGGCTGGTACGCACGCGTGTGCGAAAGAACGACTCGGCTATGAATTAAGTGTGTACATATACATATATACGCGATACTCGCGCACTCGCGCGTAGGGAATTTGGGATAAAAGTTTTTAACGATTACGGACTCTCGCGGTAGCGAGATTAGAACCGAGAGAGAAAGAGAGAGAGAGAGAGAGAGAGAGAGAGAAAGGCGTAGTATGTGTGCTGGTTATATACTCATATAGACTTGTGGTAGTAGCTGACCCGTGCGCGCCTTGCATTTTCAATTTCTTTACCAGAGTGATGATATGGAAGGCCTTAAGTCTTACGGTATATTCTAATACTATCCAAGAAAACGAGAGAACGGCAGGGGTTTAGAGAAAGAGAGAGAGAGAGAGAGAGAGATACGGTTTAATAATGGGACGACGATATACAGGTGCACCGCTATAATACCGATTTCATATATATCTACTTGAGAAGATTATTATTTCGGTATTTTATTGAATGTTAGAGGTCGAACGATTAATTTTTACCAATTGAATAATTTGATATTTTCTTAGTTGATTTTGTTATATGTGTACGTTAAATTCTAATAAATTTTTAATGAAATAACAAGATATTAAAATTATATACTTTTTTTTATTTATACTTGAAAAATATATAAGATTTTTACCGGAAATAGTTTACCTCCTGGAGCGCGTCTAATGAGCAAACGACATCGGTAATCTTACTATACTATTATACATAAACGTACATTATATGCTAAAGCACAACGATCATCTTAGTTAAGATCTGTACACACCCGCTTTCGTTTTGCACTCGAGGAAGACGACGCCCATGTATGTACGATCTTCATATCAGGGTCACGCGTGATTTTCTACCTGTTCTTACTATATAGCCTGCTCTCTCTCTCTCTCTCTCTCTCTCTCTCTCTCTCTCTCTCTCTCTCTCTCTCTCTCTCT
>JAPYZE010006982.1:0-10811 GCA_030522805.1 Leptomastidea abnormis
ATCATAATGCGTTCTCTCATCATTTTTTTGTATTAACTACTCTTTTGTAAGGACTATTATGTCCGTTTAATAAATAAATAATAATAATAATAATAATATGATCGTTTATCGTTAATTGATATGATATACGTTTTGCACGCATCAAACCCATTAATTACTAATTAGGAGAGGCAGTGACGCCTTTAAGGCAGGGACGAACAGGCCCAGACTCAAAAAGGGCCCCGTCTATTTAAAAACACAACACAAAATATTTACAAAACAATTGACCCCACCAATCAGGGGCACAGCGAGGCTATGCTTTTAAAGGCAACACAAGCTATCACCAAAGCCACTAATCTCTCAAACTCGGGGCGCAGCAAAGCCAAGTTCTGAAAAACGACACAAGCTATCCTCAAAGATATTAACCCCTCTAATCCGAAGCACAGAGAGGCTAAGCTCTGAAAGATAACACAAGCTACCTCCAAAGCCATTGACCCCACAAACCCGGGGCCCAGTAAGGCCAAGCTCTCGAAGATGACATAAGCTATTCCTAAAGCAATTAACCTCACAAACCCGAGGCACAGTGAGGCCAAGCTCTCAAAATCGCCTTGTTTGTGGTGTTAATGGCTTTGGGAATAGCTTATATCGTATTCAGAGTTTGGCTTTGCTGCGCCCCGGTTTTGTGGGATTAATGGCTTTGGATAGCTTGTGTCATTTTGCAGTGTAATTTAAAATATTTGTGATGAGGTAAAAACTCACACCACAACATAATAATAAATATCTAACCACTCTAATTATGTAATCTCAACTCAAGTATCTTACTTTATCCTTTACGTTACAACTCACTTACTTACTCTTATAGATTCTTTGTTGTTGTTGGAAATTACGACCCAACGATGACGTCTTCTCAGCTCCAATCGATAATACAATTTTCAAGACAACACAATCAAATACAAACATGCAGGAATAAACCAATATTCTTTAGATAATAACAAATCAATTGAATAACAATAAAAATATATTCAACAATAAATAAATATATACACTGGCTTATCTCTACTTGTCTCGACTGAGTACTTAACCTCAAATACTCTTTAACAATTTATGTCTCGAAATATTGTTCTGAGAATCAAGCGTTTGCAGGCGACGCTCTTGTCTCGAATAATCAAATGAACATCATACCAATAATTACTTATTAAAATTACTATTCCAATAATCGAAGTTGATCGATACTAGTCTGGGCTTATACAATGCCTTACTGCTTCACTGGACAGTCCCTCACACAAACACCCTTGGACTGCTCAAAACCAAGATTTACACCAGGACTCGTACTTCAACAGACCATCCTGTCCTGCCAAAGACTCTGTACGAGGATCCTCTACTTCGAATCACCACTCCGAATCCAAACCCAGAATCGGAACGAATGCCAGATTACATCGTTCTCGTAAGCATCTAACCTCGGTCACTCAAGCCGCCGATTCTCCCACTGCCCACTCAGTACCTGAAACATATAAGAAAGTTTTCGAACGTGCGGTCCAACCGACTACCGCTTCGAATCGACTAATAGAAATCTAACACAACTCCCCACTCATGTCACGTAATTCCCATTCTATTCAACGCGTTAATACTATGGTTATAACGAGCGCCATCTATCTTTTGTAAAGTACTCTACTATTATCATGAGCTGATAACTTCCTATAGCGCTACAATCGACTACTCTTCTTTTATAGGAACGACCGGGCACGAAAACGATTCCTAGAGCCGGTCGTTTCTATTATAGGAATGACCGCGCATAAAAACGACTTTGAGAGCCGGTCGTTTCAATATAAATTATGATTTTTAACTAAATATTCTTGCGACGGTCATTTATACCGTCGCATATTGCACCAGTAAGCGAAATTTTTTTCATTGAGTAAAATTATTCCTTACGTAGGCCCAGGGCCCCCGTATTGCTTTCTCAAAGAGAAAGCTTTGTAATGGTGAAATTTTTTTATTCGATTTTTTTTGTTTTCTCCACGTTTTAAAGGTTCTTAAACTCAAAAAGCACATTTTTAGAAAATGTCTGTGTAACGTCTATACAATGTCTTTTTTCTTTTTTATATACTTATTTCATTTTCCTTCTGCATAAAAATTATTATATTTTATACTTTATTAATTATATTTCGTTATATCATTTTACTTTTCGCGGAAGATAAGGGACTCAGCTTTTTCGAGCCTAAGAAAGTCTCGCCTCGCGAGCTCTCAGCGCGCCTCGTGGAGACGCGAAGCTTTTCTTCAGCACTTTAAAGACTCGCACGTGCAGGAAGACCTGGGCCTCGCTTCATTAAGACATCAGCGGTTTTGGGTATCTGTGAGAGCGACTGCTAGTCACCGTCGTTGTCGTCGTGGATGTCGAAAAGAATAAACGGCTAATCACTCCGGTGAGCACCGTCGACCAAGAAGGATCTCTCGGATTCTACTCGCGATCGCGCTAAAGTAAAGTTGCATATTACTATGTTTGTACAGTGGTGTGCATGTGTGCGTGTGCATGCGTGTGTGTTCTGGTGTATAATCGATACAACCTGGTGCTTGCCACGAGTCCAGCAAGCTCCTACATGGAAAGCCCTATTCACCATCTTTTACAGTGAACAGCAGACGCTGTTAGCACAGTGAACGCGTTCGTTGATTGGTTGGGTGACATTCACGTTAGAAAAAGGTGACGTTCACTGAAAAAAACGGTTAATGATTTTCGTTCATCGTATTTTTCGGTGAGCGCCACCTTGTTATAGCATGAATGCACTCAACCAATCAGTGAACGCGCTCACTCTATTATACAGTGTCTGCTGTTTACTGTAAAAGACGGTGAATAGGGTTTTCCGTGTAAAAACATCTGGCCAGAGCGGAGCCTCAACATCGGCTCACGATCTTACTGTTGCTTAGATCTTTCTACGTTTTGTCTGTGTACGTGTAAAAGTGTATATTGGTATGTACTAGTATTTAAGATTATTTTTGTGATTGCGTAGAGCACCAATCTCGAGCGATAATCCACAAGTTTTTTTGTAATAATCGATTGTAAAATTAAATTTAATACTTAATACTTTTTTTTCTTTTAATTAATTTCTAATTTTCACAAGATTTTTTTTTTTTTATTTTTGAACCTAATTGAACTTGGGGCGTAACATCTGTATATATGTATGTGTGTGTATGTTTATGTGTATGTGTGTGATTTTTTGTCGCGCGATAACTTTCGAAGGAATAAAGATATCGACTTAAAATTTTGCACACATATTAGTTATATTTAACTTAAGAACTGATTAAATTTTGGGAATGATTGGGCTTATTAAGGGTGTATACATGTTAAGTTTCATAAGGGTTTTATACGTAATAACGTGTAAGAATAATATTTTATGAATAACTTCTTACTTATATCTCTCTAACAATATAAGGAGTAAGTAAATTTTAAAAGCACAGTATTATAGATTACTCTATTACCTTTACTTTGATAAGTAATATGCCTTATAAATATTAATTTCTGCAAAAGATACAAACAATTAAAATAGTTATAATTTTATACATGGTTTTGAACACGGGTATAAAATCACGTATAAAATTATTTTGATTGCTTTTATCTTTTGCAGGAATTAATATTTATATGACATAAACACATTAACTCCACAAACTCGAGGAGCAGCAAGGTCAAGCTCTAAGGAATGACACATACTATTTCCAAAGCGATTAACCCTAGCCCTAGAGAATGGCTTATCGTTTTGCTCTAGGTCTGACGAGTTTAACAGCTTAGAGGATGGCTACTTTATTTTTTTTTTTTATTCAACTCTACAATGCAATAGGCTCTTAGAGCTTGACCTCACGACGCTTCGGGATTGTATGATTAATAGCTTTGGGGATAACAAGTGATCCGTCAAGAGCTTGGCCTCACTGCGCTTTCGGTTTGTGGGGTTAATGGGATATCTTGTGTCTTCTTCGAGGGCTTGACCTCATGGCGTCCTGGAATTGTGGGGGTAATGGCTTTGAGGATAACTTGTGTCATCTTTGAGGGCTTGGCTTCGCTGCATTCCGGGTTGGTGGGGTTTATGGCTTAAGGGATAGGCTTGTGGCCTCGCTGTGCCATGGGTTTGTGGGGTTAATGACTTAGGGGATAGCTTGTGTCGTCTATAGAGCTTGATCTCACTATGCCTCGAGTTTGTGGGGTCGATGGGATAGCTTGTGTCTTCTTTGAGGGCTTGGCCTCATGGCGCCCTAGGTTTGTGGGGTTAATGGCTTTGGGAATAGCTTGTATTGTCTTTGAGGGCTTGGCTTTACTACATTCTGGGTTTGTGGAGTTTATTGCTTAGGGGATAGCTTGTGTCGTCTCTTAAAGCTCGGCCTCGCTGTGCCTCGGGTAAGTGGGGTTAATTACTTAGGGGATAGCTTGTGCTGTCCCTCAGAACTTGGCCTCATTGTGCGCTGGATTTGTGGGGTTCATAGCTTGTGCCGATTTTTTAACGCATACAAAATACTATTGGGACAGTTAAAATGTTTTTTTTTAGTCTTTGAATACCTCAAAATGCCCCCCAAGCAACGCCTCTGGATCCGCCCCTGCGACTCAGCACAAACTATAGAGTGCTAGACTACTACCTTAAAGAGAAGTACATGAGCTTTTTTTGATTGAATGAAAATTTCCAAAATGAATGATTTTTATACGATTCTTTTAGTAAAAAAAACTTTTTTAAATTCGTTTCAAATTTTTTTTTTTAATCTTAATTTTCGACATGTAATTTTCTAGAAAAACTAATATATTTGATAAAATTTTTTGTCCAGTTGTTTCTGGATCAAGTAAGCATCAGATCTACTGCTTGCCGCTATTTTGTAATATTTTTTAATGAAAATATTAAATTTTGTACTTAAACATATAAACAATAATACCACAAAAAAGTTTTTTGTCAACTACTTTTCTTGATCCCAAAAAATTGAAAAAAAGCATTTTTTTTTATTGTTACCGTGGTGTCCTTCCTTAAAATCTAATATTATACTTTCAGAATACAAGACAGTATTGAGAAAATAATTGCCTTATTCTTTCTTTTATAGGGGCTTGTCTCCGTTTATGTGATTAAATAAATAAATAAATAAATAAATAAGTGCTATAGAAGAATGCTTTCTCAAAGAAGTATAAAACAATTAATGATATTTACTATTTCAATATGGATTGATTAGTGATTCAAAAAACCATGACAGTATGAAACTCCACAAATATACATATGTAATTTTTTTTAGTACAAATAAATTTTTGATCAAAAACACACTTAATAAGATCAAATTAACAAAATTTTTTTTGATTTAATATAAAATTTGTAAAAAATATGATAAACTATGAAATTGATATAAAACTCCAGAAATCGAAATTTTGGGAAATAAGAATTAAACTTTAAAATTAAAGCAAAAATGACATAATAGTAATTCTAAAAACATAGAATATTAAAAACATCTACAATCAATATCTAAAACAAACCAAATCGAAACTTTTTACTGCTAGCAAGCTTTCTATTTGAGAAAGCAAAATCTATTTTATTTATCTATTATATTAGATTTATTATCATTAAAACAAAGACATTTCTTATAATAAGAATTATAAAAAAATTGAATTTAAAATGCAAGTTGCAAAATTTAAGAAAATAATTTTATTTATTGTAAGAAAATTATTGTAAATATATTGCAGATGAAACAATATATATAATTATTTTTATAAAAATAATTTTCAATTATAAATATAATTATTTCGATAAGTTTTATACATGCATAAAATTAAAAACATCATATTTAATTTTTAAATTAAATAATGAAGTCATAATTCATGTGTATGTGTATCTATATATACACACACACGTATACACACACATTCATACATACTTCAAGAATTATTTATTTTAGATTATTATATACAGCATTTATATTTATAAAATGTTATTTTTTTACTTATTTAAAATAATTTAATAATAATAATTTAGAAAATAATTATATTAATTCAAATAATATCTTTAAAAAAACAGGTTGTATATCTTGTGAAAAAATAAATTATAAGCTATTAATAACTTGAAGAAAATTTAAAATATAGGTATTTTCAATTTGATCAAATTTTTGATGGCTTATAATTTTTTTTTTTTTTTTGTTTACTGCTTATTAGCAATGTGATTATTATGTACAAAATAAAATTTAGAGAAAACTTGAAATAAATTTAATTTCATGATTTGTAACATCTTATTAATATCTTCCTGATTTCAATATTTATATATTTAAAAGTACAAAAGAAGTAAGTTTTATAAACATAGAAATAAGAATGATATATAACTTATTAAATAATTATGTAATTTAATAAGTTTATAATTATTTCTGAACTTACCTTTGTAATGTACACGAAGATTATTTTGTGAAAGACCTATATAATTATATTTATCTTTTGGGCTCCATGATCTAGGCAAAGGAGTCTCTTCTTCATTCACCATAGGATAGAGTAATTTTAATCGATCAACTACTTGATTTTTATTTGAACAATGCAATGAATCTGTTACTAAACTATGATCATCATTTTCAGCCATCATTGTCATTAGTTTATATTAACTCACGTATTACTGTCTGTTAAATGTCTTAAAAATTAAAAAAACTTTTTTTTTCTTTATATTTGAACATACTTTGAATAAAATATTCACAAAAAGATCTTATTAATTAACTTTTCATTTTACAAAATGTAATATTTTCTTGTTTGTCAACATAAATTTTTGTGCATTTTAATTTTTTTTTAAATTTTGATAATTGTATGAAAGATATTAAAATTTTTTTTTTAATGTTATTAAACGTGAAAAGATGTTCATAAATATTGCTGCTACTTTAGATAAACAGATAATATCAGACATCGTGAACTACTTTCATCCATCCAACTGTCTTATATTTTAATTAAAAAACAATTAATTTAATTTAAATTATCAAGTTTTAATAGCTCTTACTAAACAAGAAAACAGAAAAAAAACAATGACTATGATTATTTAAATAATTAAAAAAAAAAACATTTTAAGTTTTCCAAACACTGTTGTCACTTAAAAAACTTAATTCTGCAGAACATAAATGATTTTCAAAATCTTAAAAATTATTCACACGATTTTAAAGTTTTGTAATAATATTTTTAGAATACGTAATTATCAAATTTTATTAAAATGATTCATTCATTCAATTCTATTAATCTATCTACAATAATCCTATATTCCGTTTCCCACAAAGAAAATAAGAATAAAGAATTAGCATAAAGAATAGGAAAGTGTACAGAGTGTACACGAGACACATGTTAGGCTATCCACACATCCACGACGATAAAACTAAAATGGAACGAGCCGAAATCCAACTACATCTATACTAGGTAGGGGAAAATGGGGTGTTTTGAGAACGGAGTAAAGGAGTGGCCTTAACACGGGATGATTACATAAAGAGCAAATACGAGTAATAAGTTATTAGATACAAGGAATATCGTATATATGCATTGTTATATCTATGTAAACAATGCATTGTTATATCTATGTAAACAAAAGGGAGATTTAAAATTTTTTTACAGAGTCGTGGATTTATTCATTGTGTTGATTAGTTGATTTATCAAAAAGTAATAACTTTAATGCGAATTTTTAATGGTTACTAGCGGTAACCAATACCAATGTTCTTGACTACGGCAGAACTATAAGAATATGTTGGAATGTGGTCCGCAGCCGAACGGGAACGGGCCATGCCGTGCTGTTTCAGCTGTGGACCGTATTCCAAAATTCTTGTAATTCTGTCACAGTTGAAAGCTCTGGCGATAAGTTAATATCAAAGCATTAAACAATCAAACTCGATCACGTTAAGACTTGTCACTTGTGACCATTAGAAACTCGCACTTTTTCGATATACCGACACTATGGATAGATAGTTAGATACCCTGCAGGACTAGAAAGGTTTTCTTTCTATTTTTAAAACATTAGTTATATTTTACACAACGTATTTTATTTTAAAATCTTTTTAAATGTGTATTAAGAAATTTACTTATAGAGTGCAATTGTAAAAAAAATTTATTTACACTCACTATCAAATATCATAAATGAGTTTTTATTGTAATCTAAGGGATAGTTTCATGATCATATACTTATATTCTGATTGCCTTGCTGATAAACACCTTTACTGATATCTCAGATGATTTATCAGATGACAAATCAGATGATATATCTGGTCAAAACTGCAGATGAAAAATTAGATGATATAGGGGAGATTGGGGCTATGTTGTAATCTTTTTTTTCATCTGCCTGTAACTTTTTTAATATTTATTATTTTCATTCCAGATAAAAAGGATCTCAAAGATATGCCCTTTAGCTACATTCACTTTGAATCAATTATTTAAATGCAATGGTTTAGTTTTAAACTCAAATCTCGTAAAACACAAATTATTACCATATAGTCCCGAAAGTTGGGATTATATTGTTGCACACGTGGGGCTATATTATAATTACTTAATTGAGCCATAACATTAAATTCTAGCCTTTAGCCTTCATTATAGTTTCAAACTAGTATTTAACAAAAATTTGCGTCCCCGAGCGCAGTTATCAAATCTCGTAAAACACAAATTATTACCATATAGCCCCGAAAGTTTGGATTATACTACTTATAGTTTATTTAAGTATTTATTTACACACGTGGGGCTATATTGTAATTACTTAATTAAGCCATAACATTAAATTCAAGCCTTTAGTTTTCATTATAGTTTCAAACTAGTATTTAATAAAAAATTTGCGCCCCGAGCGCAGTTATAGGTGCTTTAGATCTAAAGTTACAGTGATTTGAAATTAGGGTAAATTTCACCTTGAAATGGCATTAAAAATTCATAATTTTATGACTTCGATTTTATTTAAATAAGATCAAAAAAGGCCCACAGAAACGGAAAGAGCTAGAGAGACCGTCCGCAGAATACTCGTTAGAAGTTGTGCTTTAAGATTATCTACAATGTTTTAATGTAGTAGCTTATTTTCATTTCGTTTACATCACGTAACATTTTTCTACAATATAGCCCCGAAAAAAATTACAACATAGCCCCGGAACGGCTTTAAATTCCAAATAAGCATATCTTATTGTTAAAATAACTTATTAGAACCACCGGAGGCGTATAAAAACTCGTAAAAATATTTAGTCTAAAGTTATCTTTAATCCAAAAACCGAACACACTCTAATAAAATGCTAGAGCTTAAGTTAAAACTGCACATCCTTACGAAATGGAGTTCTCAAATCAGTACCTACCGCTAAAAAGTCGATTATAAGTTCAAATTAAGCTATTTCAGGAAAATTAGTTCCTTATAATACCTAAAACAAGATTCCCAAGTTTGATTGGATTTGATTGTTCTATTCCAGTGCAATAATCGGATTACTATATAGCCCCATAGCCCCATCTCCCCTATCTTAATTTTTTTTTCTGGAAACCTCTTAGAATAAAATCAGGATCAATTTCTGAACATTTTTAAAATTTTTTCAAGTTCCAAAATTTGAAAAATGTTCAGAAATCCATCCTGACTTGATTTGAAGCGGCCAGAAAAAAATTTAAAATGATATATCATCTGATTTATCATCTGCTGTTTTGGCCAGATGTATCATCTGATTTGTCATCTGATAAATCATCTGATATATCAACTGAGGTTTATCAGACCTGAGACCTCATGCCAAAATCTCATGTGACTTTTTTTTGATTGAAACAGCTTAAAATGAAGTTAGAAATGATTTCTGAACATTTTTTAAAATTTTGGAACTTAAAAAAATTTTTCAAAATTTAGGAACTTGAAAAATTTTTCAAAAAAAAATTTTTTTTCCAAGTTTTAAAATTTTAAAAAATGTTCAGAAATCATTTTTAACTTCATTTTAAGCTGTTTCAAGCAAAAAAAAAGTCACATGAGATTTTGGCATGAGATCTCAAGTGAGATCTCAGGTGAGTTCTCAGGTGAGATTTTTCAGTAGGGGCCGGGAAGCAACAACTTCCTTTCAGGCAGCGACTAGAAAGTTGGTACTTCCAAGCCATAGGACGGAAAAATTTTTGAATGTTTACTGCATTATTTAGTATCATAACATTGAATGGTGTAAAATTTTAATTTAAAGTTTGAAGGCGCTATTATGACTGCTTGTTTACCCTATGGTAATGTTCTTTTAAGTTCACTACATGTTCTAGTAACGTGACACATATATATGTCAAATTTTTATTTACATTTTTGTGAGTTTTTTTTTTTTGACATATTGCTTACTGTATGGTAAAGTTTTTGATGTTTACTGCATGATTAAGTATCATTATATTAAATAGTATCAAAATTTTATTTAGTTTTTTGTAAGTTCTAAATTGACTGATGGTTTACTGTATGGTTTAGTTTTTGATTGTTTAATGTACAGTGATGTTTTTTTTTGTTTACTAGTACGCGCGTGCTCCCTTGATTCAAGCTCTCTCCCCCCATTCTGCGGTGCATATCCATGCACGCATACTCCGCACTCACATTAGCATCGCTTCTCACACAACTCGCATACACGCATACACACGTACACACGCATATACACTGTTAATACTGCTTATTCGCACACAGTACTCAGTGCTTCAAACAAGGTGTTAGGATATATGCTTCGGCCTCGTCGAAGTACTTGGCGCAGCCAGCGCCGCCGACCAGCAGCACAGAGACGGACTCTCTCTGTCTTTCCCCACTACACCTCTGTAGCCGTCAACGACGCCAGCTACTGTCGCACGCCGCTCGCGTGCTCACTCGTTCTCGCGCGCTCACCCGCAGCACACGTCGCCTTAGAACGCATATACGCATATATATATA
>JAPYZE010006990.1:0-12080 GCA_030522805.1 Leptomastidea abnormis
TCCTAGACAGGGGGCGGGGAGTGTCTACCAAATCCTCATTTCCTTTACATGTCGTTAAAGCTTGCCTCTCGTGGGAACCTGATTATTAGGAAACTCATATTTCATATCATAAAAGTGTTCATTCTTTCTTTTTGTTAGGCGCGCTTAAATATTCTTTATATGAACGTGTTTAACTGGCGACCGTGAAAAGCCAGGGGTGTCTTAGAATATTACATCAAAATTCAGAAATTTCGTTCGTTGGACCTTGTTAAGGGTTGTTTTTGATGAAATAGTACCTTATATAAGTGTTTTTTGAAAAAATTTCTATTTTTGGAACTACATATTGTTTTTATAGTTTTCTGGGTCGCTTTTTACTAATATCGTATTTAAATTTATGAATTTCGTTAATTAGATCCTGTTAAGGATGTTTTACATCAAAAAGTACCTTATTTAAGTGCTTTTGGAAACAAATTAAATATATTAAATATTTTAATTAATCAAATTGATTTTAGATTTTTTCTTTCTTAAAGAAATAATATATTAAAATTTTAAATATAATTAATTTTGTTTTTTGAAATTCTTTGAGAAAGCATTCTGCTAATGCAGTTAGCAGCGATTTTTTATTATACAGTTGTTTGTGATTATTGATCTCCGAAAATGCATGTGTAAGAAGTCTTGATGTATTTATTTATGTTTGTAAGTATATATGGGGGACCGTGAGCACGTGTTTGTCTACATGTAACAATTAGAATTTAGAATTTTGCTTTTTTATTATTTTAATGTTGTTTTAAATTACCGTCACAATAATTTTTTAAGGTATAATTTTTATAGCAATATATTTGCGTAATCAAAAAATTAGTTTTAAAATCATATTTCAATTAATAATCTTAATAGATTCATTTGAACACAATTAAAACAACTATAAAATAAACCTTTTTATTGTACCAATGAGTTATTTGTAAGCTTGATATAGAGATAATATTAATTTGCATTAATGAGATTATTACAGCACTTTAAAGTGCTTCATTTTTCTATTTCTAAATTGCATGCCTTTTTACTGACTTCAACGGAATGGTTCCAAGTACTTTAAATATTTTTAATATTTCTTATGTAATAATGTTTTTATTACAAATTTACAAGTATTTTTTCTATGTATTATTCCCATATTAAATTATACAAAATTTTTAATTAGTTATTCAATTAAACAACGTTGTTTTCATATGACACTTTATGTAGCGATTGTCAATTCCAGATGAGCTTAATATTCGTAATATTGTTATCTCTTACAATACTTTTCTTAATACTAACGAATACAGTTGTTTTACAAATGTAACATAATGAGATATTTCTCGATCTTCAGAGGTAATACATAACGTCGGTTTTTATAAAACATCGTTTTCTGAGTTGATGCGCAGATCACTTATGGTTAAAGGAATGCCTCAGACCTAACCTACAACTATAGTTACCATCCAATTCTGTTTTGCAGTATGCGTAGTTAATTAAAATGATTGGCAAAATATTGAGAGAGACAATTTTTAATTAATTACAAGTATCGGAAAACTACGATATTTTACCAAATCTGTCAATTAATGACAAATATTACAAAATACGAAGTAGGAATCTGTGCCGGTGTGAGTCATGCCCTTAAGAGATTTTAATAGATCTCTCGCTCGCAATAGCGCATGTTCAAGGAAAATTCTTAAAATTCTACAAAGTAGCAGCAGCAGTATGTATTTGGTAGATATAAGTTAGCTCGCGAGTCTTTCAAGCTAAGAATCAAAAAAATGAATAAGGACGATGTATTATATGATATACGCAGCACGGAGTTGAAGAAAGTCTGATCACACCGGCACAGATTCCTACCTCTGATTTTTCATTTATTATCATTAATTCACATATTTGTGAAAATATAGAATTGTAGGAATAATGTTGGTGGCTTAAGGATTGTTTCAAAATTTTTATATTTCACAAATATGTGAATTAACTGCAAAAACTGAAAAATCGACAATGTCGATAACTATGATTTTAGGCTTAGCTTCAGAACAAAATTAGAGCATCGCTTCTATATCTTTTTGCTTTCTCAAAGAGAAAACTTTGTACCGGTGAAAATTTCCGATTTGGTTTTTTCAGGTTTTCTTGACGTTTTAAAGGTTCCTGAACTCAAAAAACGCATTTTCAGAAAAAGTCTGTATGTATGTATACATACGTATGTGTGTGTGTGTGTGTGTGTGTGCGCGCGCGCGCGTGTGTGTGTGTGTGTGTGTGTGTGTGGGTGTGTGGGTGTGTGGTGTGCAGTTTATTTTGTGTTTTTCGGATAATAATTATGTCATTTATACTTTAGTATTGATTTATATTTAATAAGGTTGTAAAACACCCTTATTTAAGTGCTTTTTTACAAATTTTGATTTTTTAAGTTTTATATCATTTTCATAGTTTTCTGGGTTGATCAAATAGTATCTTATTTAAGTGTTTGTTGAAAAAATTTCTATTTTTTGAACTACAACTATATTGTTTTCATAGTTTACTAAGAAACTCCTTACTAATATCGTATTTAAATTAATAAATTGCGTTAATTGGATCTTATTAAGAATGTCTTAGATAAAAATTACCTTATTTAAGTGCTTCTTAAAACAAATCAAAAATATTAAATATTTTAATAATTCATATTGATTTTTAGATTTTCTTTCCTTTAATAAATATGATATTGAGATTTTAAATATAATTACTTTCGTTTTTCATAATTGTTTAAGAAAGCATTTTGCTAAAACAGTTAGCAGCTGTTTTTTTCGTCAAGTCTTATTGCCTCCAAAGAAATATTTTTATGTTATATTTTAAATAAATGATTAGAAAAATTATGAACTTATATTATAAATTGCTTAATGATTCAAAATCATAATAATTATTGTCTGACATTCTTTTGCATGTTGATGTCTACAATTACATTTTAAATTTAAATACAATTTTTATACTTATACAAATATCTGCCCTTTATGAGCAGAACCGCTTAAACATTTATTTACAAAAAATGTTGATAAACAAAAATTTTTTTTTATAATTCATACATTTATTTCAGATACGATGTAAATAATGCTATCGAAAATAAAATGGAGTCATCAATCTGTTTGAATACGCATTACATACCAAATCAATCTATAAAAATCTTTCCTTTCCCTAGTCAAAATCATATCCAATAATACTCCTTTTTTCATTTCCATTAATCAAAATGACTTTACAGTGCTCTATTTGTTCCAAAACATTCAAAAATATATTTCTATAATTTACATTTAAAAGTACATGTCAATGACAGAAACGTGAAATTTCAGCGCTTATATTTCGGTTGTACAAATAAGTCTAAAAATTATTCAGCATTCAAACAACATGTACTACGTTATCATAAATTTTCCCCTGAAGTTGTTTATAAATGCAAAGTTCCCCAATGTAATTTTACATGTAAAAATCATAGGGTATTGAAAGAACACGTTTCAAGTCACACAAAGAATTCCAAAAAATATAATGATATTAGCTAAAAAACACGAATTACATCAATGCTACTTAGACGACACTTACGACGTGATTGCTTCCTCAACAAGCATGTCTTCATACATTGAAAACAAATTAGATTCTCAATTAGTTAATATTACTAGCAAATCTGAACACTATTTAGAATTTCATCACATTTGTAAAGATGTTTTATACCGCGGCATCACGTACAAAATAGGTTCGCATGTATGCGTTGGCAAAACTGCATTTGGAAATGTTTTAATTTGTCAAGTACAACAAATTTTCATAAACATCAGTTTAACAAAAATTTTTTTCTATGGTACTACTTATGAATTGGTCTATTGCCCTGAAGTTGGCATTTATGAAATTGCACAATACTTAGGATGTAAGGATAGAGTCAAGCTGTAAGTCAAGCTGTTTTTCCTTATTCCTCTTTATTATCTCCCGATCCTATTTTGGAGTATTTCATTGGACATAAACAGATTTTTATAGTGAAATATGAACCTTACGACTTAGGCTTGTAAATGTTTTGTAAGTATTTTGTAAGTATTACATTTACATTCTAGACTTTTTAAAAAAAAGTCAAAATAATCGACAAACAATGCCATATTGTTTAATAATAATAACAAAAACAAATAATTAACACATTTTTATACATCTACGCGTGAAATAGCAAACTCTGTTAGTTCTGAATTACTTGTCATTAACAAAATTGAACATTAATTTTTATTTATTTATTGTCTTTTTTTTACGGTGTCAACGGCGTATCATACACCCGTCTTTCTCTACACGTACTCGCTTAGACACCTACACGCACTTTTTCTCTCGTGCGTTTTCTTATGTGCAATTTATTTTACCCGAGTAGTCCCGCATTCGATCCACCCCACACGTCTCTATCTCTCGCATTTTACTCGCATGCAATTCTCTCATTTATATGCACTCTACTTTTGCCTCTTCTGTCTCTACCACCTCGTCCTCGGCTTAGCTTTGTCTTTTTATCTCTATCTCTATCCCTACCTTAATGTCTATCTCTATCCATATCTATATCTCTATCTATATGTCTATTTCTATCTTTATTTCTATCTTTACCCATATATTTATCTCTATCTCTATCTATCCCTATTTCTATGTCTATCTCTATCTCTATCTATTTCTATCTTTATTCATATCTCTATCTTTTTATCTCTTTATATCCCTATCTCTATTTCTCTCTCTCTCTCTTTCTTTCTCTGTCTCTATCTCTCTGTATCTCTATCCATATCCCTATTTCTACATCTATTTCTTTATCGTATATTAGTATATAAAAGGATAAAGGTGGGTGGTATAAGTGACCACGTCACAATTGTAAATCTATTCCATAGATTAAAAACCGGATCTTCAATGCGGTAGGCAGCCTTATGGTAACAATATTTAATCCGATGCTTTTTTTCTCACACTCCCGCGCGCTCACTTGAGCATATCTTAAAAAGTATATATGTAGTCTCAAAGGCATACTCTATATCGACGTAAATCCCTACATTAGATTAATTCATCTTCAATTAACACGTTTGCAAACATTTTTTTGGAATGCATAATCGAAATCACTCATAAGTCGTTAGTCATTTAAGAGATTACAAAATTTTGTACATTAACAACGTGTAATACAGAATCGAAAATTCTCGGTTATTATGGGATAGGTTATGACCACGACACCCCCTTTACTGTTGCGCTCGATATTAAATTCCTACTTTTTGTCGCTTATGATTTGGGCATGGAAGTCGTCAACTAAATTAACCTCCTGATGGTTACCAAGGTTCAAGTATCACACCCAAATATCTCCAAACAAAAAAATCCACGTATGTTGAACAGCTCGCGTCTATGCTTAGTGACGAATGAAATAGGCCATCTTTTAACGCTTCGCTTAAAATAGCTGAGCAATGGTCTGACATTTGCAAAAACCTCTAAAATGCGTGCATACACTGGACCGCTACGTGAATTGTAGTTAACTTGATGCTATATGTAAGGAGTTCGTTGCTTGCTCAAGTTAACTTGTATATGATAGAAGCCATATTCTCAAAAAAAGCTTAAGTTGCGCGAAAATTAATATGTTATTATCATCTTACAAAGCCATTAACATAAAAAATGTAGTTTTTTCTTTAACAAATTATTGTCTTGGTATACATATTGCTAAGCTCTGATCTTTTTTATGCACTCAACATATGTCGGTTTATAACATAAATCTTTTTCAAAATTTTTCGTTGATCACTTTAAAAAAAAATACAAAGTTTTCTCTTTGAGAAAGCAAAATCTTAAAATGCAACCATCTTCCAATTATGGCATATTAAATACACCATTTTTAATTTTGAAAATGTAACTTTAGATTCGTCGTAAGTGACCTCTAAAACCTATATGTAAACTTCTTTTGGTTCAATTTCTAATTTTCTTAAAATTTTGTCTGCTCTGTTGGATCCGACATATCGATCCATCATTTTGTATTTTGAAAATCTGACTTCAGATTCGTAATGAGAGACCCCAAAAATCATGGGCAGGAGCGTCAAATTCAAAAAATCTCCAAAAAAATTTTCTTTTATAGTTCGGGAATCTAACCCACGACCCCTCGGACAGCGATGTCTGAACGATGAGATGGCTAACGCCTCTAATCGCTCGTAATTTTTTTCATAACAATAACATTCATTATTTGATATCTGAAATGTTTGTGATATTTAAATAAGGAACAATAAACACAAATTGAAACAAAAATTTTACCATGGACTCTTGAGTCGCATGACTGAGTCACAAGATTTCGGAAATTAATACTTCAATGTGTCAATTCCAATTATGGTAGTCTAGATACAAAACCAAAATTTGTTTGTTACTTTCAAATTGTTTAGTAAATCCTTAAAGAATGATTGCAGTTTTAATTTTGTCTACAATCAACCTCTCTAAATACTTCTTTTCAACATATTACATGAAAGCTTCCTCAAACAATAATTCATTTCTTATTAATTTTTTTAAAGTTAATTTCTTTTTTTTATAAAAAGAACTAAAGCGAATTTCAAATCAAAATATAAAAATTTAATCGAAATTTTGAATAAAATAAAAAAATAATTTTTCGCAATTATTTGAAAATCTATATATAAATAAACTTATAATTTCAAACAAAAAATAGATAATACTGCTGTCTGGTAAAAATTTTAAATCAATAGATTCTGAATGATTAAAGATAAAAAATCTTAGAAATTTTTACTTTTTTGACAATCACTTATAATTGACATAACCTAAAAAAAGGGAAAAAAAATTAAAGCTTTTTTTTCTTTAGAAGATGCATTTGTCCGGAAATGAAATATCATTTTTTAATATGTTAAGGGGATGGGTAAGTCGGTAACCCTACTTACCGGCATAATCACATTAAAAAAAATTTTTAATAAAAACAGCGTACAATTTAGCGGAACCCAAGATGCACTTCCTTAGAACATTATCTATCATATAAATAATTTTCAAGTCATAAAAATTTTTTATATAATAGATAATGTTCTAAAAAAGTGCATATG
Source organism: Leptomastidea abnormis (assembly GCA_030522805.1). NCBI lineage: Eukaryota > Metazoa > Arthropoda > Insecta > Hymenoptera > Encyrtidae > Leptomastidea > Leptomastidea abnormis. The sequence continues at coordinate 7,011 of JAPYZE010006990.1, forward strand.
ATCTTGGGTTTGGATAAATTTTACGTTGTTTTTATAAAAAAAAGTAATAAATACGCTAATGTCGGAAATTTAGTTTTTCGGTGTATTTCTATCCCGTTCAAATTGCAGAAAAACAATTTTTCGAAATCTAACAATGTTTTGATTGATGTCTAATAATAAAAATGTAATGATTCCTATTTAAAAAATACATCAAATTCATTATAGTCGACACAAAGGAACATACTTGTTTTTTGTTTTAAAACAAAAAAATACTTCAGTACAAGAAAAAGTGGTTGCACGAAATGGGCGGAGCCCCCCACAAAGAAACAAAAAAAGAGAGAGTGGTTCAAAAAAATATAGAAATTATCTGAAAAAATTGAAAAAAATATTTCTTTATACATTATACTAAAAAAATTATTCGTTGTTATCAAGTGAATCCATAAGTTAAAAAATTACTTTTTGTTATCAATAAATTTCATATAATCTATCAATACGAAAAAAAACTATAAACTATAAATTTTTACTAAAATATATAGTCAAACCTATAGTTAATGTAAACGGAATGAAAAAAAAGAAAATGTGGTTCAAAAATATTGAAATTATTTGAAAAAAGAAAAAAAAATTGAAATAACATATTTTTGTGTATACGAGACTGAAAAAAATTATAAATTATTGTAAAGTCATTTTATAAGTCAATTAGTATCTTTTTTTTTAAATAAATTTGCCATAAATCCGTAACACAAAAAAAAAATATAATTTCAAACTAAACTGTAAAGTGAACCTTTAGTTGATGCAAAATGGAATTAATAAAAAAAGATAAAAAAAGATTATTTTTCCGGGAAATTATATTTTTACATTACCTCCCGACGGGACGTAAAGTAATCACTTTTAATCCCTAGGGACGTAAAGTAAGCACTTTTACTCCCTAGGGACGTAAAGTAAACACTTTTACTCCCTAGGGACGTAAAGAGCTACTTCTATCCCTGTTTTTAGGTCAATCTTAGATCATAAAAAAATTTTTAATACAATTTTTAAAAAAAAATTTTTGTCATGATTGCATGGCTTCCTCTTTGAGGAAGCAAAAAATTGGAATGACATAATTAAAAATATCATACCAATTTTCATTAGTTAATTGTAAAAATAAATTTTTTTTTAAAATGTACACTGAGAAAAAAGTGCTATATATCTTACTGATTAAAGACAGTAAAATTTACTTATTTCAGTTACTTGATACACCTAGTAATTTTTACTCAAAAATCCAATAATCTTTACTTTTCATGATAAGTACAATATACTTGGTTGGTTGGTTTACTTTAAAATCCAAGTGAATTATACTTAGGTGGCCAAGTAAAAATAACTTCATTAATAGGTAAAATTTACATAAGATACTTCACTTGCTAGCAAGAGTAAATTGTACTCAGTTTTCAGTTACATATACAGCACTTTTTTCTTAGTGTAGAATTTCAATTCAAGTTGAAGCTGAAATAAAACGACAAAAAGGCTCAATATCGGTCTTCATCTCTTTTTGTGTCTTCTTATTTCTCTTCTCGTTAATGTTCCTTTTGGGATAAATATTGCAGTAATTTTAATAAAAATTAATATAATTTCAATAAAATTACTGAAATTTCATCAATTATCAGCATATATAGATTCTTTACTTTTTTCATCTTAATAATGCATTATGCAATGATGGTGTTAAGAGACCTATTCATGATTGCGCTGTACTGCCCATGGCATTGCGCGGTCATTGATATAGGCCACTACCGCCCGAGTTGTGTATACTATTTGTTTGCATATCCTTGCCGAAAGTCGACATATTTGTGGTGATATTTGCAACGAAAGCGGGTCGTATTAAGGGAGGACACCACGATAAAATTTTTAAAAAATCGTTTTTTTTAAATTTGTTGTTTCATAAATTAAAAAAATAGTTAAGCAGCTTCAAAGACCAAAAGCAAGGCTTACCTCAATATTAAAAAGCAATTATATGTAGCTGAAATTGCTGACTAAACGTAAAAGAGTTATTAAACAGTTTTTATTGACAAAACTTTGAATGCATCATACTCAAAATCGTGTTTTTGAAATTGGCAAGCAGCGTAACTTAAAAAATTTTTGTCCAATCAAACTGAAATTGTAACTGTAACTTCTTATAACAATTTTGAAGAGAAGTACATGTTTTTTTTTTATTGTATGAAAATTTTCTAATTTTTTTCTTCAAATTTTTAATTTTCTCATGTACTTTTCTACAACAACTAATACGTTTGATTAAATTTGTTGTCCGGTTGTTGCTGGATCAAATAAGCATCAGTTCTACTGCTTGCCGTTAAGTGTCTCAAATAAAAGCAGCCTTGGAAAAATAGCTATAGTTCCGCTATATTGTAATATGTTTCAATAAAAGCATTTAATTTGGTACTTAAATACATAAACAAGAACACCGCGAAAGAGTTTTTTGTCAAGTAGTTTCCTTGATTTCAAAAACAAATCGCAAAAAAAAAACATCTTTTTCTGGTCGTTACCGTGGTGTCCTTTCTTAACTCGAACTGCAGACGTGAGTAAGCGCATTAGAGCTATGGCGCTGATTTGCCCAAGCACACTGGCGTGAGATTAAATGTGGGAGAGGCCGTTCAAAAACCCGCAAACTAAAATTAAAAAAAAAGTAAAACCCAAGCGCTTAATAACCTAGCAAAGGGGGAAGGGCATATAATTAAAAGTAAATAAACTTAAACACAAGAACTCGATGACGAAGGAGACAAGGCATATATTGTTTTTAATAAATAAACTAAAAATGAAATTTATAGCAATAAACGCTTTGCCACTTTGGTTATTAAGTGTTTGGGGAATAAGCTTTTTATTATTAACAATATATTTCTTACGTCCTTAGTAATTGAGTTTTTGGGTGTTACTTTATTTATTTAAAATGATGTGCCCCCCCCCCCTTCTTGGTTGACGACTGCTTGTGTTTTAGTTTATTCATTTATGAAAATATATGCAACTGAAGCATGTCCTTAAGCTATAAATTTAATATTTAAATATGTTAATAAATACGTAGCTTATGTATTGAAATTAACGAATCATATTAAATTTCAGATGCAGATAATAAAAGTATTGGATCAATCGAGAAAAGGTAGATGTGGTGTTATACGCGATTATGATGAAGAAAATCTAATTAAATATATAATATCTTCAGCAAGTGAGAAGCTTAAAATAAAAGGTAGCCAACTAGTTCTTAACAGCGATGGTACAATTATTGATGAGGCTGAAATGGTCATGTATTTCCATGAAGCAAAAGAATTGTTATATTACTCGAGGAAGGTCAAAAATATGAACCATTAGTCAATATTGCATCTGATCTGATTGTAATAAATCAAGATGGTGATCAGCATATTGATCCAACTGCCAAAGAACAACCCTTAAATCCACAAAATACCCAAGAATGTAATGATGCAACTGCCGAAGAACAGGGTACCGTACCTCAAGGTACCGAAGGATTTGGTGATCAAGAAGTTAACGCAAGCTCTTTTAACGATAATCAGATGGTAGATGTTTCAGAAACAAATTTTTTTAGTTTTGAAATTCCTTGGAGTTCTTTTGATCCTGAAATACGTGCTATTATAAATAGCGAAACTCCAGTAGATATTCACCCTATTGATAGAGAAGAAATGAGAACCGAAACAGTTCAAATCGTTGTAGCTTGCATGCGAGCCAAAACAATATATCCAAAAGAAATGGATTATTTATTATTATGTTGCATCTTTAATGAGAAAAAAGTGTCCGGCCTTATTTGAAGATACATTCCCAAATAAAACAGTAAAAGGAAATAGAGTAGGTTCTTTAATGATAAAAATGAGATCGCAACAATTACTGCAATCGAAAAAGACAAAAGAACGATTCTGTTAGTGTTCCCCTCAATAAACGCAACAAATTAAATTGCATTAAAAGTGGTTGTCCAGGATATAATGCAGAGTATAAAACAGGAGTTGATGATGAAACAGCGGAAAACAATCGCCAATTGCTATTAAACTGTACAACTATTGATATAGAAGCTGACGATGTATTTGATGCATATAAAGTCGCTTTCAATCAATACTATCCTCTTCAAAGGAAATTTCTAAATTCACTGACCGATCCACCAACGGCACAAGACATTTTAAAAAGTTGGCCTTGTTTGTTTTTACGCAAATTTATGCATCAGCACTTTTTGCTATTAACGGAAAAGGAGATAAGTTTTATTAATAAAAATTTTCATGATAATATTGACAAAATCACACCAAAAGTCAAAAAAGCTAATTTTATTTCAATGGAGAAGCCTGATAGTACAGAGGTGAAATACTGGAATATTATAAAAAAATTTTTTTACCGCTTCCACGATTTACCTGATGTACTATTTCGTTTAACTGAGGTATGATATAAATTTATATGTAGTCCAATCAATCTACGAAAAATCTACCGATAATTGCTAGTAGCATAAAAAAAATATGGTCTTATAGAAAAAAGGAAAAAAAAAGATAGCGTTTTTGTTATCAAAAATTTCGATGGCGAAATTAACCTAAAAAATTCATAAAAGTTAAAAAAATGTTTTTTTTTAAATAAAAAAAAAGTTGTGCTCCGATCAAAGAAAGTTAAATGAAAAAGTTGTAGGTATTAAAAGTATCTTTCGATTTATAAATATATTATATGGGTTTGATTCACAAATAACCGAGATAATTTAAAAAAACCGTCAATTATGACACTTTTTTATTTTTTTAATAACTTTTATTCTATCCACCAACGTACAAACTTGTTCTTTGGTAAAAATGTAGGTTTTGGCTAACTAAAAATGTGTTTTTTTTTTGAATCGATATAACAATTTTTCAAGAAATTTCAATTTTTCGAAAAAAAAAATTTTTTTTAAAAGTTTTCTCTTGGTCAAGGAATTATCGTAGAAAAACGATTCGAAGCGGAAAATTTTCTTAAAGACTTGTACTTTCACGTGCCCAATGTTTAAAATTGATTTTCTCATTTTTTAAGCAAAAAAAATGCGTTTGAAAATGACACCGTTTTTACGGTTACGTTTTTAGGGCATAATTTTTTTAAAAAATGATTTATCCTTAAAAA